>JAJMIF010000069.1:81315-97544 GCA_030583505.1 Sugiyamaella castrensis
AAAAAAAAAAACACTTAAAAAACACTTCATAATTTGCCAACCAGTTTATTCAATCCCGAGAAGATGGTGGGCTCATAATTTGAAGTGTTTATTCGGAATTAGAATTATTCCTAAGAGGTTAGGTCTTGACTGATTTGGGTCTAACTATCTTAATCTGATTAATGAGGCAATTAATAAAGTTTAACTAGTGTGAGCGACGATCTGAAGCAAAACCAGTTATATGAACTGCCCGCTCCAGATTAAGCTATTTTAAGTCAATACTAGTTTAACAGTCTAATAATTAGCGTTAACGTTAGATCTACAGTTCCTCGAAAAAGCTAGCAGCAAAAGCTTGAAACTTGGTATCCTCGGATCAGATTCGCTCAGATGTTAGGCCACGTTTGATTCCTTTGTCGCAAGAAGAGAACGTGCACTATAATTCTGAGAGTTTAGAGGTCCTGAGGTTACACCCCAGCGGACAGAGGCAGAGAAGGAACAGAGGGGATCTGGGACTACACCCCAGCCGCCAGAGGCAGACTGGATGGAAAATTCAAACCGTTTTTAAATAAAGTATTGCTTGATTTTGAATTAAAAAACTGCTAGAAGTTCTATAAACCTGTGATTCAGTAATATGTTATTATACGTAGAACCGAATATTTTTTTATCCATCCTTCGTCCTTCGAGAATTTAAAATAATTTTCAAAAAAAAAATTTAATTGATGGAAGAGCAATAGAGTGGGAGGGGGCATATCATCATTAAAATAAGTCGTCAAAATGGGGGAGGGGGTAGGTCATTAAAAAGTTTGGTGAATGTAGGAAAACCAGTTCCAGAGAGTTTGATTATAATCACAAAAAATAAGAAATAAAACAATCCAACCTTGTCGAATAAAAACTTCAAAAATTCCTGTAAAAGAATATATATATAATAAAAAAATAAAAAATAAAAAATATGCTTTTTGTGAAAAAGTAGTTGCTGAACCGATATGAACTCTAAATATACCAAGATCCAGTCTTAATCTCACGGACATACTCATTAGCATTAACTTTCTCTAAAATATACATTGCCATTTCATCAGCTTTAGCATCCTGTTCATCCTCATGAATTTGAGCTTCATTATCATTTTCCAGAGCTGATCGAATTGTTTTAGAATCATTGGTCATCGATGAATTACTAACATCAGATACGAAAAAAGATTCATTTAAATTGTTAGAATTAACAGCAGCATTCGATAATAATGACGATGATAATTGGATCGTACTTGACATTTGAGATGATTGTGAAACAATAGGAGAATAACAACTAGATGAACTAGAAAGCTTTGGTTGATGATTACTAGAGATAGTACTAGTCGTAATAATAGGAGTAACAGGATTAGTATTAGTAGTATTGATACTACTATTAGTAGTCATAGTTGTAATATTCGTTAAACTTGGAATTGAAGGAATATGACCATTTAACATAACAGGGCTAATTTCCAATTGATGACTTTGATTCAGTAAAGGTAACAAATCTCTTGAGAAACTACCAGTATTAACTAAACTTTTGGTTGAAGAAAGAAAAGAAGCACTAGGAGGTGAAGGTGAAGAAGTTAAACCAGATATAGTAGCTGAAGAAGCTATAGAAGGAGAGTAGCATTCTTCATTAAGAATCGAAGTAGCAGCAGTAGAATTATTAGTGGCTGTAGTCGAAGATGAAGGAGTTCGGCTATAAAAATGAGATACGTTGTTTGAAACTTCTGATATTGATGATGAATCAGAATCATGAACAAGATTAGGATTAGTTGCATTAGGAGAAGTTTCTTCAAAGCTTATTGAATAGAATTCATCTACTGATGATGTTGATTTTTTTGTAGGCGAAACACTATCATCATCCGAATCATTTCGATTACGGACTGTTCTATTAAGTTTTTGAAGTTTTCTTGTGAGAGATCTTCCTAGAGCCATGATGAAGATAATATGACAATAATTGTTTGTGGGTTTTTTTTTTGATAGTAACAAAAACCAAGCTGAATGTTGTTATTATTATTGGAGCCTCAAATAGTCATATATATATAATTATCTAATACTAAAGTAGTATTCTGTATTTCCCAGACTGTTTTATATGAAGGAGTCGAGCGTCAGTGAAAAAAAATCGATGAAACTCCGATGATCACGTTCTCAAAATTATTTCAATTAGGGGGGGATGAGAGATGGAGAAAACGATGGATTTGGAACCCAAAAAAATAATAACAAATAAAGTACAAAATTGAGAAATCCGTAGAGACTAAATAGATTTGGTTCAAAATAAGAGAGCGTGTGAAATAAGGGACAGAGAAAATCAGGAGGAGAAAGTAAAAAAGGATCGACCCCAAAAAATGAACTGGAAACTTGCAGAGAACACAATCACACTCAAACAACGTTTTAAATTGGTTTCTAGGTCAACAACAACTGAACTCTTCTGAACAAACAGTCCGAAACTTGGTTAAATGTTTTATTATTATCAGTGCACGTTAAGCAGGGGGATCGCGAATGCACTGGTGGCGCACACACGCAGTTATATAATAATTGTATCGTTAAGCCTACTCCGCAGAAGTGTGGAGGAAAGTTGGAAGAGAGAAGTTAACGAGTGTAATAAAGAAAGAGGAGAAGAACAAGATGAGGAAGAAGGGGAAGTAGGAAATAGATAAGTAATTAGAAAGTGACAGGCACATGCACTTTATCACACAATTACACACACACTTTCAACATGAGCAAGCACACACGCCACACACAGGTAGTAGACACTCTAGATCACTCTATAGTTTTGTTAATCAATTCAGTTAAGCAAGATGAACTAGAACTGATGAATGGATGTAAACAAGATACATAAAGCACATGAAGCACACAAGTTTAAAAATGCACGAGCACACAAGACATACAGATGCAATAGATAGATCGTTTATGCAAGTTCTTCACGTTTAAGTTAGTTGATAACAGTTACTAGCCAGCCAAGGTAGAGAGATGCAAGGTATATTAACGGGTAATAGCCAGCTACACAGGTGAGTTGAGTGTAGTCGTTAAAACAAGGAAGTATACAAGTGATAATAAATTTCTTAAATCAAATTTGTGCCCAAAAAAGATAAGTAGAAAGAAGAAGATTGATTTAAAGACTTCCTTCCAACTCCGACAACGGGAAACCTTCGGAGGTAATAGCGTCTTAAAAGTTAAGCAGTAGTAGTAACCATTAACATGACCTAAATAGTCAATCAAAGTCTGAATTAAACTGAACTATTACTTATTTCCGCGGACGACCAATTACTAGAAGAATAGTTTAAAAATTTTTTTTACCGACTCGATTACCGCGATTGACCAAACCTATACACCACATACAACCCCATCAGCCGAGAGCTCGAAACAGACAAACGACGAACCCTGCCCGTCTGCCGACTGAGCCGACAGCGCATCCAGCTGGGTGTGGCACTTCGGTTCAGCGCATAATAGTTAGAGAAAAAAAAGGTTCATACCATTTTGGCGGTGCTGTATCTGATACGTCCTTGCATGTAATAAGATGGCATTAGATTAGTAGGGATCAAAACTAACGTATAGGCCGTTGCCGTTTATAATTTACGTAAGAACTTATGTACGCGAAGAAAATATGGAATCAATTGTTTGTTGTATTCAATGGCAGCTGGGGATGTCTAGACGCCGAGAGACGTTTGAGATCCCGGTTTTTCTTCCGGCTGCTATCTCTCTTATTACACTCGAGAAACTACACACCTTTGATAGTACATAGTGAGAGCTAGGGAGGGGTATGGGGATTCCAACTCCTCAAGCTGTTGGGGACGCACTGAAAGACTTGAACCGAGCCCTGGGAGGGAAGGA
This sequence comes from Sugiyamaella castrensis, assembly GCA_030583505.1. Lineage (NCBI taxonomy): Eukaryota > Fungi > Ascomycota > Dipodascomycetes > Dipodascales > Trichomonascaceae > Sugiyamaella > Sugiyamaella castrensis. The sequence continues at coordinate 85,135 of JAJMIF010000069.1, forward strand.
GTCTCAGTCAGAGAGAAAAGACTTTTTATTTTATTTTATTTTTTTATTTTATTTTATTTTTTTTGTAAAATTGGATTTATCCCTAACATCTATATCCTCTTACGGATCTTACAGATTAAAAATACGTGCGGCGTAATATCTATTAATTTTCATAATTTTCCATTAACAGTTAACCGTTGGTTGGTCAACGCATTGCTTCTTTAAAGATCTGTTCCTAGATCTACTTTTTTTTTTTTTTTTTTATCTTAACATCTACAAGTTCTAAACGGTTCCTCCCGTTTCCCTAGTAACGACATTGCATAATTATTAAATAGGTAACTAACTCTAACCGCGTATATCGTGATCTAATATTAAATTTTCACTAATCGACCGTTTGAAAGCCGTTAGGGACAAGGATTCGATCGATCGAAGGGCCCATTTGTGGTGGGTGAGGTGACCTCCAAAACCGCAGCGAGAGATTTTCTTTACGCTCAAAGCTCAGAGGATGTTGAGACGTCTAGAGAGTATAAAAAAAAATACTTCAAAGATATAAATTGGACACATTCATCTCGTTCACATCCTTGAGAATTGATGACGAAGACTGAATTAATAAATCGTTATCTAGAGTTCGGTGCCGTACGAATGAACTTCATTCGATTGTTTCAAATGGGAAAAAGGGTATAACTGAACTGATCGAAATTTTCACAACCCTTTCTCCATTATTGTGACTGTTATTATTCCTTTTAAGAGTAATTTGAACTGTAATCCGCTTTAGACCAGACACACTTTTTTTCAATCTATGCATAAAACCGTTACGCTGCCCAAAAAATAACCCTTAAATTGCATTAAACGCGCGATGGTGCATCTCTATTTGATAACGTTATTAACTTTATACGATCACTGCCTCCTCCTCTCTACGACTCTCGCTTCGGTACGGATTTAAAGTTCTGTCCCAGGCAGAACGGGGGACAGATTCGTCACTATCTCAACCCCGTTCTCAAGCTCGCTTCCGCCGATTTCCTAGACCGAGCGAATGATAGTAATCTGGACTGGTCAGCATTGGATTCGGCAAGCGACCCTTAAGGGACTGTCTAGATTAATACTGTGGTGGCCTGAGTAGATAACAAACCGCAGGATTATCAGAAAATAATGTCTAAATTAGTAGTGGGTATTAGGGAAATTGGGCCGGATGAGAGATCCGGCCTGGATTAGATCCTGTGATATCGACTCAACAGGGGTCAAAAAGGGTAGGGAGAGTGCGACTCATGTTCCGGGAATGCTCCGGCGGAATCACTTTCTACAGAGAAGAAACGAGACTCATCATTATTACTCCTACTTTAACCTTTAACTCACCGTGTGTCACTGAGATAATATTTCTCTATTCTTCTATATTTAGATAAAACCCTTCTTTTCGTGAAAAATATCCCTTACCACAATAAACTCCCGTAACAACTCAAAATCCTAGCTAGAAACAGTTAATTGTCATATGCCGAAGAAAAAATTATTCCGATCTGGCAAATACTAACGACAACGCGTAACATAAAGCGGATAAATTGAAAAATTTCTAATAATAAATACACCCGACAACATCGATTGCCAAGTTACGAATTAAATTATGGGAGGGTTTTTATAGCATCATCTTGTTGTTGGGTCTTATCAAACAATCTCTTGTTTAATCACGATTGTGACCCCGTAGATACATAGAGAACGCTCGCATTGTTGCTTTGACAACCAAAACCATTATGCTTGTGTAACAACAAATGTACATTTGACCTGTGAGGGACTCGACTGAGCAAAGGTACGGACGGGGTCCGGAGCTTGGCTCCAGCTATGGGCGTAAGGGAGGTGTTAAGCGAGAGAAGCCGGTGATTTCATACTTCCTTGGCTCATGTCAGAAGTACATATGCTTATACTGCACTCTTCCAGACAAGCATTACAGCGTAACGTTACATTAACCACAACGTACAATACAGTGGCAGCTGATGCTCGGATTTCATCCCGTTTTCTCGTCGGCTGTTGTCAATGAATTGTGATCTACTTGGCATCATACCGAGTTAAAACATTTTTTAGAAGTTAGCTGTAGAAGATATCTAGACAGCTCGGGCAAGCTACTCATTCCGTTTCCCACCATTGTAAGTTAACTTCAAGACCGACGCGTCGATTGTGAATAAAAACGTGAACTGCACTGCATACATATATTAATTGTCATAATTAACTTTAACCTGAATTTCTGAAATAACGACAAAGATATCAGTAGACGTACATCAATCGTTGGGAGTTGGTTAATTGCAAGCACATCAATTGGTGTTTGGTAACAAGTCACCGACTGGCACATAATCGGTTGTCAGGCTAACTAAAACTTTACGTGTAACATTCCGCAGTTGTTAGTTAGGTGCCTGGTAACGTTACACTAACATATGTATGCAATTAATTAACATTAAGTTAAGTTAATTGCTAATTACGTTCATGTCAACCAATATCGGTTAACTAAGTTAGGGTTTAAATGCTGAAAGTAACCACACTTGTTACTAGTTAAAGCGTTTAACATGACTGTGCGTCGATTCTGCCGCACTTCACGAAGTGGATCTCACTGCAGGGCATTGCATGGCATGATACACACCCTTAACAGTAAAAAAAGTTAACGTTAACTTAGAGCTTGTTACGTGCTGTGTCTTGCAGTTATGCCCTGATTTGAATCAACCGATAAAACCTGTTAACGTTAACAGTTATTTCAATCGTAGCATGCGCGTACAGTCTCCTTCATCGACTTCTAACCATCTTGAATATGTCTTTCGAGAAGTAGTCTACTACTGTATATCCTGGACGTATGAACCTAATTAGAAACTATTCATCGGGGATTACACAAATGACTCCACTTTCTTTTCTAATTTAATGAGGGTGGTTCCTGAAAGTTTTCTGGCTGATGCTAGTTAATTGCTCAACTGCATGAAGTTATGATTACAGTGGGTTTTTCTGGGGAAAACCTCAATCGCCGTCAACTGTATACCTGTTTCTTGTTTGACGAGATCTGCTCTCCTACAGTCTGCCTCCAACGGCTAGCTCTCGCTAGTTTCGAGAATTGCTTAGGCACTCAACTCTTGACTCTAGCGAGTGTTCCACCGTCGGACACGGATACATCTGTAGAATTGACGTCCTGTTCTTACTGTAGTTGGCCAAGGACTATGGAGCTTTACCGCAGCTGCTGATGGCTGACGAGCCATACAAATGAAAACGGTTGTCCTGGTTACGAATCTGCACTCTTATCGCAGCTCTTTCTTAATATCTGTCAGCTGTTAACAGTTAGTTAACCCTTAAAAGTTAACTAAGTTTCTGTGGGGTGTGCGCTGCATCATTATGGAATTTAAGCATGCGATCTGGAGTTAACTTTAATAGTAACAAGTCGTTCACAACTAAATGCCATGTATTGATCAGGGGGTCAAAAGAGAACGGGGCAGGGGCAGGAGCCAGCGGAGTATGGGTACCATATCTGCCCATGCTAACTGACGGCCGATTTTAGCTAACAAGGAGAAGAAAACGGGTGAACTATGTCTGGGGCGGAGCTCCAATTGGCAATCGCAGAAAGGGTACACAACTTCGATACATACAAGGAGTGTAAGGATGAAATTAGGCTGACTTGGTCAGCTACTGGAGGCTAACTCTGGTTCATTTTCTCGCAGAAAACGCGCGAAACAATACATCGAGTGTGATCGACACTAAATTTATGAGATCCCCGCGAATGAAGTCTGATTTAGACTTAATATATCGATCGAAATCGACGATTGAAATCGACGATATATGGCATTGTTTGATTCGGCAAGTTACCGTGTCCATACAGCGTCTACACTACGCGTCGCGTGTCTGACAGAACCTGTGTCGAAAGATATTCGATTATCCAAGTCAGATTCGTACCGAGCTATAACTCTATTGCAGCAAGATATTATTACAAGAGGTGTCTGTTTGGGTACTAGTTTCGATGGGCCGACCCGGGCCATGACCATCAGACGATTTAAAGATCTTCTCAATATAAGTTGATTGCGTGGAACGTCGAAGACAACACTTGGTAATATCAGCCAGTTTTCTGGAAGGATACCCGGAACGTAGAGATAGCCAAAGCCGACTTCTCTCTGATCAATGAACCTTTAAAATAAAATTTGGAAAAATAGATAAAAATAGAAAAATAAAAAATGTAAGAAGATAATCTAGAAATAAGAACCATATGGAGGAGTCGAATAATTAGGAGCAGGGACAGCTCCCGGAACTCCAGAAGCATTTACGGCCTCAATAGCATTACTGGTGGAATTGTACTTCATATTGGCAATAGAAATGTCGTTGTTGTCAAAATCATATACAACATAGGCACTTCTCAAGAATGTATCACCAAGAATAGTAAATTCGTCATAGGGCAGAAGTCCAATGGCACAAGCCAGCTGATAACTATCAGGCAAGTATATATGATTATTGTTCTCATCAATTGCATCGAATAAAAGTTCTGAAAGGAGAACAGTTATGGTTGTGCCACTTAAATCATAGACAAGAACCTGCTCAGTGTTTTGATTTTCACAAGAAGTAATATATGTTCCAGTGAGAAGAGGATCAGTAACAACACTCGGCAATAAAGTTAATGTAGTTCCAGAATCAAGAACCAATGTTTTTACCGAGAGTAATAGCTTTGCCATTTGCTTCATGATAAACAACTGAATCAAGTTGAACAAGCATTTGATTGGGTGAAGAATAGTTATCATCTTGACCTATAATATGCACGGTATATAAAATACCTTCATACCTATCATGGTCAACACCACCAAAAAGTATCTGTCCAGTTGCAGCATTCAAATCATTCAACCATACAGAATAAGCGACTGACTGGATATACCCAGATTCCTTTAATGGAGCTGGGATATTACTATAAGTGTAAGGAGGCTCGTCGTCCTCAGTGGATTCATTTTCAATATAACCAATACCAAATATTCCCTGACTAGAATTAGAAATTTCTCCTAATCCAAATGATGTTGAGTTAAGTATGATGTCGCCAAATGAAACAACATCAGTTCCCCAAGAGCCACTGGCAAAGGTATAGTCACCATATTGAAAATAGAATTGAGAGTTATTAAATTTCCAGGTAGATGATTTATTATAGTCAAATACATCAGTAGAACAATCTGGCCATCCTTCAATAATCTCGGTTTCATTTGTAGCACAGTAAGGATCATTCACATAAATAGCCCGTAGATCATTTGAACCAGTATCTATAGCCAATGAAATAGGTTGGCCCGGGTTACCGACCTCAAATTTACCAGGCAAGAAGAAAATCTATTTGCAAGGGAAACGGTCTGGGTATCTGGTATCTGTTGATCTTTCACCTGAACCTTTCCGTAATCAGCGATAATTCGAGGGTTAAGAGGAGTTGGTCCTCTGGTTACATTAAGCTGCAAAGATAGAGCGGACGCCAACGATAAAAGAAGAGCAATTGAGAATTTCCCTGTCAATTTCGTGATATATGCGAATATTGTTGTTATTTTCCGCCGAAACCTTTTTGTTTATTAGAGATCTTGGGAATGACTGGATTAGTGTTATTGGATAAAAGTTATTGGAAGAAAAGAGAAAAAAACGTCTACATATATTCAATGGGAGGGGCTTAAAATAGGGTCTTTAGTTTTTAGTACTATATTAAACGAATTTTAAGTGATATAAACGGCATCAGACGGTACTATAATTTGTGAATATCGATTACTGAGAATGCGGGGGAACATAATAATACAATATAACATCTGAAATACATTATCTTCTTATATCCGTCTATATTGCTTAAAACAACATTCATCGTTTAATTGTTTAGTGGCATAGTTTCAATTTTGATCCATTGTTATCCTGGATTTTTGAGAAATTGGAGTTTAAGTTTTGGCTCGAGCGCCGTTCTGCAAGGGATTGATACCTAATATCTCGAAATAAGGTTTTACAATATTTACCTAAAAGAGGTTTACGCATATCGTTGATAACATGCAAGATGCAACGGTTTTAACACCAAAGAACCGAAGTAAGACGAGATTAATGGAATTCCAACTGCCTATAATCATATTGACCTATTGATCCAATGGTACATTTTCTGCTAACTTTCATTGTTCTATCATGGTTTGTTAAATGGGCGGCATGCGCTAGCATATCCCACTACTTAACTCATTGTATCATTGTAGACAGATCCCTACGTCATAGTTCATGGATTTAGAGTTTTGAGCTTCTAAGATTTGAAATAGTAACTTAATTCATCCGATCATAAATGTAAAATGGAACGGCATCAAACGGCACGATATTCTCGGTAACGCCAATTTCTCCCTCGGGAGCTCACCTAGTCCTGACTATTCAGCTTGGCTATTATCTGTTTCCGGGTATCCACTTTCGCTCGATGACACTGTTCGCCGCGGGAGCTCTGAAATTCCTGTTGCTTGCCCAGGTTTGACGATTTACCTCAGACGGCCCATTAGCAGACTCATCCTCTGTAGCGCCCCCTGCAACTCGCTGATCTTGTTTATTTTGTTATTCAGATTATACCCTGTAAACTCAGTTTGTAAAAATAAATAACCAGATAGATGCTAGACATATCTTAGATATTTGTTGTATTGGATTACGGACTCCGCGTGTCCTATGACTGGCGAAGTCGCAACTACCCTCATCTACTTCTTGTCATAGATTGCACGGCACTGAACAAAAAATATCAATACATCTATACCAAGGCAAGATATATTGGATAACTTACATACAGCAATATCTTTAAACAGTTTCAGTATTTTTAATTTTTTTACCCAGATTATTCTTCTCTTTTCTTAACGGCTTCATTTTCAAAATCTAAACCAGATTTAATTCTAATAATTCCGTAAGTGGAAGATGCATCCAAATGACTCTTGGATCCCTTGAATTCCTTGGCTTCAATCATATTGGCTCGTGTAAGCTCTAATGTTGGAAGAACAGCACCAACATCTTTACCAAGACTAAGACCAAATCCTGAATCCTTAATTCCATTGTCAATACTGAAAATTGGGTCTCCATTGGCACCAGGATCATAGATTCCACCGCTAATCTTCTGGAAGTACAAACCCACAAAGGGACCAGCAAGCTCATGAGCCCATTCGGTAACGAAGTCAGGAGTAACGCCTAATTTTTCGCCAAGTACCTGTACTTCACCTGCAAGTTCCATCAATCCACAAATAAATGCATTACCAGTGATCTTCATAGAAAGAGCCTTTTTAACATCTTCTCCAACATACATAATAGATTTTCCCATACCTTTCATAAATGGTTCTAGTCTTTCAACATCTAATTTTTGTCCTCCTGGGACAAAAATGAGCTTACCAGCCGCTGCCACAGGAGCAGCTCCAAAGACAGGACTTGAAACAAAATGAGCCCCATTTTTGTTAATTAATTCAAAAAGTTCTCTGCCAGTGTCCGGATGGACAGTAGAGCAATCTACAAAGAGTTTACCTTTTATTAGATTCGCTTGAGAAAGAATATTTTCGTTAACCATGCATTTGATAGCATTGTCATCTGAGAGCATGAAAAATACAATAGAAGATTTGGCAATAACCTCCTTAGCTGACATCTCCTCAATGGCTCCCAATCCCTCTACTGCTTTACCCTTACCATGGGTCCGGTTATAAAGCCTCAACGAAGGGTAGTTGTTCTGGGAAAGAAAAGATTGGAGATTCTTGGCCATTCGAACACCCATGACTCCTAACCCGATCTAATAATCATGTTAGAAAGAGAGGATCTAATAGCAATACTCACTCACAAATACAGCACAGACCGCCTCTTGTTGAATGACTTATATCCTCAGCCGAGACCCTCGCTCAGTTTCGCAAGACAGAGGCAAACCCAAATCAGATCGATGTAAGATCAGATTTACTCAATTCAAACTGGGGCATTTGGTAGCGGCGAGGGAATGGTCAGTGAAAATCAGGATCACGCTCATAGCGAAGCCGGTCTTCGGCAGCGCCAAGCTGTCAAAGGTGAACAAAACAGTCATTCTCTGTCCAACTGGCTGTACTTTACTTAATATATCTTCCTTTGTTCCAAATGATCCACATGAATCATCAAGATATAAGTTATAACATACAAATCCGACTTGTTCTGACATTCTGGACTATTTGTATAATTTTACTATTACTGTTAAATTTAATAGTCGAAAAATGAATAAATCCTTTCAACTTCTATGTTGCTTCACTTCTACATATTCATCTCCGTTCGTATTTCGGACATGAGACTTATAGTGCGACACTGGCTAGCTCCAGAATATTTTTATCGGTGATAAGCCAATTAACAATTCAGGCTAGCGTCACGCTAGTGATAACGAACAGCCCTAACATCAAGATCCCCCGGATCTTCCCTATTGGGACGACAGTTCAACTCCTATTTAATGTAGTTTGCCCTGTATACGATCCTCCACAGTCTGAGAATTGCATGAGCATAGGAGCGAATTCGGTTCACAATATATAACTTAACTTATATAACTGATGTAAACTGTAAGTCTGTAACCCGGTCACTAGGCTCTGACTTGTAACTACTAACTACGTGTATTTGTTATATATATATACAGGAGAGTCAGCCTATATATGACTTTTCCCTGTGATTAACCTGTTAACCATTTCATGAATAACTTCAGCAACTTCCGATTTGATAACATCGCTTTTGAAGAGTTTCATCTCTTTCTGAAGTTGAGTTTCTAGTTCAATCCGTAGGTCATTTTTAAGTTCCTGGCGTAATTCAGTTATAAATTCTTTATGTAGATCTTCCTTAATATCCTTCTTAATCTTCGCCAGAAGATCTATTTCTAATTCTCGGTTATTCTCAGCAGCTTTATTATCATTGTTCAGCATTGATAGCGTCCGCTGAAAGCTTTCACATACCTTTGATGTTGTGTCCATTGCTTGTTTTAACGCTTCTGCCAGGGCAGATATAGATGCAGATGACTGTGCCGATGATAAGGATTTTCCTGATTTCTCTATTCCAGTGATACCATTGGCGTTTTCAGATGACTTTAATGAATCATTTATTTTCTTCCGTTTGGCTCCTAACTGTTGTAAACCTGTTTTAACTTCTTGTTCCAGTTCTTCTTCTCCATCATAATCTTCCTCTTCGCCTTCACTGTCCTCACTAAAGCCAAGTTCTTGATCGCTACCACTTCTACTTGGATCGAAATTGCTTCTCCTAATCCCATTAGTATTATTATTCCCTTCATTTATGACAGCCAAATCATTCACATCTATAAGGCCCTTACTTAATCCTAACTTAATAATATCCTTTTGTAACGATAATAGTCCTGTTTTCTCCACTCCAAGATCCCTCTTCCGACTAATAGCTTTATCAAAATTGACAATTATTAATGTTAGATCCCAGTTCATCTTCCCAAATGACGAGGCAAGTTCAGAAATTTGATTCTCATTTTCAAGAACGAGCTTCCTTTGTGTGTCCATTAATTGTCTTAATTTCCCACCTATCTGAATATCTGTAAGAACAGAGCCATCTTCATTTTTGGGAATAATACTGTACTGCACATCATTATTATTAGTGCTATCTGCCAATATTCCACTTAATTTTTGATAAAATGCCTTCTGATTTGCTTGGGGGTCATCTATAAAAGATTTCATGTTATCCAAAACAAAACTAGTGAAGGCTGCTGTACTTTGCTTATTCCATCGCACTCTTTCATGTTCTTTAGCACTATTAGCACCATTATCAATATCCCGTTGGGGAAATGGATATTTTCTTGGCCGACCTCTTTTTTTTTTAAGTATGTCACTCAAAGGTGTTTTCAGTGAATTTTGGTTTGCTGGTTGCCATGATGAATTTGTAACTCTTCTCTCTATAGCTTCTTCTTCTTCTTTTCTATCTATTTGTCGTTTCAGTTGCTTTTCCTTTTCTTTTTGTTCCTCGTCATTGTCGTCCTCTTCGTTCTCACTGGCGTCATTATCATCGTCGTCGTCGTCAACATCATCATCGTCCCCATCTGGATCTACCCTTAAGGTATGTTGTCCACTATGCTGATCAGTTTCACTACTCTCATGTTGAGTCTTTTCAAACAGATCCATTTTTTTCACAAAGATAGGCAAAAAAACGTATATGCTTACTATGTTCTAAGTATGGGAATGATTTTAATTATATTTGCTTAACATAGCCTTATGGTTAAGTTACGGTTTAATAACAATAGCAATTAATAAACTAGCGAGCAGGCGGATATGGCAGGATCTTTATAACACTGACAATACTTGTTAGCTAACTCTTCTAAATGTATTATTATTATTATTATTATTATTATTATTATTATTAATATTATTAACCATTATTAACTACAAGTTTATCATTCAACGACAGTTTAAATTAATAATTATTACTGGATTAAAGCAAGAAAAATAAAAAAATAAAATTCGTATAATTATTATTAAATTAACATTTTTTATTATAAGAAAGTTAATAATTGTTGCCATTAGCCCTAACCCGTGTTGCAGGGGGCTTCTCTCTCCTCTCCTTTGCTCGCCTTTCTTCCCCGACTTTCCCCTGCTTCCTTCCCCCTTCCCATGCATGCTCTCCCTACCAACCCCCTCCATAGAGTAGGGGAGAAATTCGTACATTAAGTACTAATTATTCTAAGACTAAAAAAGTTTAATTCAAGAAAGGATTAAACAACGCATTAACGAAGATAACTTATTATCCTAAAATCCTTAAACGGGCCCATTGCTTAGAAGAATCTGCAAACTAGATCTATCGATCTAAATGGTACTCTGAAAGCTCAGTGCCAAAAAGAAGCTGAAAAGAGATTTATCAATCTATTTGTGGAACTCCTGGCTGTGTAGATGACACAACTCTGACCAGATTATACTTAAACTGATTACATCTATATTGACTTCTGATTGATAATTACAAATCGAACTTGGCAGATTATAAGCCCACTGAGCGCCTGGTGAATCTTCATGCGAACCACAGTAATAAAGGAGTGAAACAAAGAATTATGCAGGGTCCACCATGCAGGGGGATATCGGAGATCTTTGAGAAGTTAACTCCCTTAACAGGATACGGTCTAATAAGGATTCTGATAAGAGTAAATTCCTCTTCTCTTTTTCGATATTCAGAAGGGAATCCAATTGATCTAGAAAAAGAAGAAACAATAGGTAGCGAGAGTACGGGGCAGGGCATCGTTCTCGAGCGATAAAAGCACTAGAACCACAATATTCAATTTATTTTACCCGCACTAACTACCTGATTGCACTATTAATCTTGCTGCCATGTAGCAAAAGTTGTTTTATACAGACTTTTAACATAAATACTTATAAATTTGTCAGGTTCTAGCTCGTTATCGTGTAACAAGTTCTTCAGAAGATTGATTTGTTTGATTATCATCGAGAAGACAGATAGTTCGCTAGGTAAAAAAAACTCGAATACCTATGGGATAACTCCCAATGAAGCTATCTACATGGGGACTCTTCACTCCATTCAAGGAATAAAGAATAGTAAAAAAAAAAAGAGAAAAAAAAAGAGGAATACAAACACAAAAGCCAATTTCAATTCAATCCAATTATCATTTATGGTCTATTTGAGCTAGGAGACAATGACACCTACAAAAGCAAATTCAATTGAATTCAATTTTCATTTATTGTCTATTAGCCAGCGACACCTATATAATAATTTGTTTATAATAAACTATCCTTATTAAATTCCATGCTTCTTAAGAAGATTGTCGTATCACTGATAAAATAAAATAACCCAATAGGGAAAAGAAATCAATGAAATAACCCGCAATGCAGAGGGCTTACCCATCCTCCTTAAGTTTAACAATAAAAACAAAAACAAACAAAAGCAAAATTCAAATATAATTTTTAGTTATTAAGAGGCAATTTCAGGATTTTTCTAACAAATACTACCATTACTTCAAGTCTCACTTAGAATCGGGCTACTGACGGGGACGAATGTCGAAACGATAATAGCTACCGTATAGCCTTTGTCATAAAACTTTCTACGGTCGACGTATATTTGTATCATTTTTATCTAATATCTAGGGTCTAAGCCAATTCAATTCAATTCAATTATCAATTATCATTTATTGTCTATTTTTTTGATCGATAATCATTTATTATCTATGTAAGCTATCTATAGCCAGCGATTTGAGCGATGTCCAAGCCGCAAGACATGCGGCGTGCGGCTGTTTGCGGCTTAATCGTTTAGAAGATGTTAATTTTCAAATATAATTCGGCATGTAACGGACTAAAAGGTAGTTTAGACCGTTCAGGTTACAGGGTTCTATTGTTCAAGATATTGTAGAATAATTCTAATAGATGTCAGTAAACTTAGTAGAGAGAGTAACACAATATATTATTATAATTCCACTTACCTAATAGATGTCAGTAAACTTAGTAGAGAGAGTAACACAATAATCAAGTGTGACCTCTCTA
>JAJMIF010000070.1:0-96058 GCA_030583505.1 Sugiyamaella castrensis
CCGAATTCAAAGCTACTCCAAGTGTAACGAATCTACCAGCCCAGCTTAATACTGTGTGATGTATTACCATCCGCCTGAATTTGTAATTTTAGTAAAGTAGCTTCGATTTAAAATGTCCGTCAAATTAGTTATGTTCACAATCAATTTTGAAAACAAAGAAAAGGAGAATCGTGGTATAAACGTATTGTACTTTTAACAAAGCCTTTTTTGTCAAAAATCGATTGTGAGCTATATAGAGCCATATAGATTTTAATAACACTTCGCGGTTTTTCATTTTTTATTTCATCTTATAGATTCCAAGATCCCTAACTTAGTGTTCTCTTTCCTTTTCCTTCCCTCTAAATCATTCTCCTCACGGAACAAAGAGACTTCGAGACTCTTTTCTTTAGGTTAAGGAGATCTATTCTTGATTAGGTGAAAAGTCTTATCCTGATAAGATGAGAAGAGGAACTGAACTGCATTCAACCACTATATATGCTGGTCTGCCTCAGGAAGTTCCGCCGCAAACCCAGCGAAGCCAAAGACCCCCCCCCCTTAACCTCGTTCTGGAACGATGCGAGAGAATAGGAGACTAGGAGCTAGGGGTATTTTTTGGGGGCGGTTTTTTATTTTATCTTCGATATTAAAATAACCCATACAAGTACAATTTGCTGGTTTTGGTACCGAATTGAAGGTTGGATTTGGGTCCTTTCGAGAAGGCGCGAATTTACCAAAACGCTGAGAAAGCCCACAGCATTATGATCGCAAGTCTTAAGATCAGGAGCGTCTGGGGGTAACAACTGCCCGTGAAAACAAGTCTAGGAGGAAATGTAGCACCCTAAAAAGTGTTGTTGTATGTGTAAATTATATAATCTGAATAAATGTACTGAGGATAAAAAAATGAAAAAAAAAAAAAAAAAAAAAAATCCCCCTATAGCAGGGCACCGGCCTTAGACGATTGGTTAGATGTAGGGTGTGTGTTATGATTTAATAATTCTTTTATATATTTTATCCCTAAATGCATAAGTAAAATACTAAGTCTGGGTTCGAAATTTATTCCGAAACCTAAAGCAGATCCGGATATAATCTATGATTCTGTGAATGACTTGAAACGGAACATCTATCTTCGAAACTATTTTGAGAATAAAGATGATTCTGAGTTCCAACCCCAATACTATAAGAAGGAATCCACATGGATACCACCCGAAAGTGGATTAGATAATTTAGATACTTCTGTAGTTAAGTCCAGTAAAGAAATTTATGAAGATTATCAAAATCTATATAAAAGCTTACAGGGCATAGTATCCAGATCTAATATTAACAGGCAAGATCTTGTTAATCTCTTACTATGGTGCAAATCTAATCAAGTTTTTATCGAGCCTACTGATAAAAACTTGGGGTTGAGTATTATATCTATAAAATAGTATATGGAAGAAATCCAACGGCAAATGTCGTCTGGGACTTATGAAAAGGTTAATTCTATTCCGGACCCAATATTTTATAGTAATCTCATCGAGAATATTCTCACGAAGGATCCGGGTATTTTTACCAAGATGGGATTAGATTTTCTAAGAAACAAATGGAATAAGCCGACAAATGTCCCTTATTTTCACTTGATTCCAAAGGTACATAAACATCCACCCACAGGGCGACCTATTGTACCTTCCTTCAACTGGATTACATCCAGGATGAGTAAAGTTGTATCAGCATATCTCAATCCTTCGATTAAGAATATCCCTTAGATTCTCAAAGACACAAAAATGTTGATTGAGAAACTTCAGTCATTGTGTCTTGACTCCTCAGTTCGATACAACTTGGCTACGTGAGATGTTATTAGTTTGTATACAAACATTAACATTACCCTGATATAATTCCATGTCTAAATGACACGGTTACGGCAATTCTGGATTATAATTATTTTATAACCCCTGATGGTTCATATTATCGTCAAACCAGGGAATTGCAATTGGCACCGCTTGCACTCCTACGCTTGCTGATTTATTTCTAGCAGCCAAGGAGGATCAAGAAGCCACATTTACTTCAGACTCTGCATCTTTCTTCTTCCGCTATCTGGACGACATCCTTATAGTGGCTCCAGAAGATCGTTTAGATCACATTAAAGATACGCTCTCTAATGTTTATGATCACAATCTGAAAATTGTATGGACAGAACAACGTCAATCCAAAAATATGAAGTCTGTTGACTTTTTGGACTTGACTATTCACTTGGACTCTGAAAATAACATACATTATGAGATGTTTCAGAAACCTACGAATCTGTATCAGTACATTCCCTGGTGTAGTTTTCATCCCACATCTGTCAAGAAAGTGTTTATCTCTTCGGAGATAAATAGAATAATTCGAAATTGTTCGAAACCTGAATTCACAGAGAAATTTCTCCAACGCTTTTACTATAGGTTAAGGCTTAGAGGGTACCCTCCTCATATTCTGAGGAAATGGTTTAAAGAAAATCTGAAGATGGCTCGACAAAAGCCTAAGGCTTACCCCGAGAACATCCTGAAAACAGAGTAAGTAGTCCTCCGGTTGCCCCCCCCCCCCCCGGTGGATACCATGGTCGGAGCGAGAGCTATGGGGTTTGGGACTTCGCCACCTGAGACAGACTGTTAGCCAGGAGAGACCTGACGCAAAGTCCCAGTCGTTTAGGCACAGCACATTAGAGCGTGTCTGACCGTCCATGCATGCAGCCCTTGCTATTGCTGGCCAGCTGTCCGATTGTGAGGCTATGCAACTTACCCCTTTTAAGAAATGCAACAGCACTAATTTAGCAGTTAATTTTTAACATTAACTAGTCGGCTTAGAATATGATACTACCAGGAGATCGCGTTTCGAAGACGATGAGCTGGTCCGTGGGCAACCGCGCTAAAATTAAGAGATCCGCATTTTCTTCTCACTTCATCGCTCACTAGACAAAAAAATTCTTAGACAAATAGACAAACATGTATAACTGGACTTGACTAGTAATATAACTGTTCTATTGATATAATTATTATTATATCGTATTACTTAGTTTATCATACAGAGAGCGGGAGTTGGGTACCTGGCGAAGCAGTCTCTAACAGATTAACAGGTATTGATTTAGTTTCGGGATTTTCTCTAACGTCTTGTTAACTATTCATACCCCTGAATTATCTAAACCCCAAGCTATCTATATATTTCTTCCCCTTCACAATCTCTAAAATATCTGTTCCTCCCCCTTTACTTTGAGTTATCAAACACACCTTGCCTCTACATCCAAGATGGCTACTGTATTGCCTAAAGTTATCGGAGATGCCCGAGATCAAGCAGTTCAAATCATTCGACATGGTGTATCATTCTATAATTCACTATCAAAACCAAAGAAAATCTTAATGATTATAGCTGGGGTTTTCTCTGCTGTTTTAGGAGTTCTATTTCTTATATTTCATGATAAATTTTTCAAATTAATGGTTGCATTCTCTGTCAAATGGAAAGAAACGCCAGGCGGTGGAGTTATATTATTTATATTGATTATGATTATTTCATTTCCACCTCTAATAGGATATTCGGCTTTATCATCTTTAGTGGGAATGATATATGGTTTCCCATGGGGTTGGCCATTTTTATGTGCTGCTACATTAGTGGGATCTACTTTATCTTTCATTACTTTCAGATATCTATTATCTGATTATGCTAAGAGATTGGCTACAACTAATATGAAGTTTGCTGCATTAACCAAAACTTTAGAACAAGATAAATTTACTTTATTATGGATGATACGATTATGTCCTTTACCTTATTCATTATCCAATGGTGCTCTTAGTTCAATTCCTTCAGTTTCAGTTGTTAGATTCTTTCTTGCCACCTGTTTAACCTCGCCTAAATTATTAATTCATATTTTCATTGGTGATAGACTAGCACGAATAGGCACTGAAAAGGATTTTACTACCAAAATCATTGATATGTTATCAATATCAATTGCAGTTATTGTTGGATCTTTAACTGCTTATATCATTTATAATAGAACAATGGATAGAGCCACTTTGATGGAGGCTCAATCGGATTATGCTCGAGTAGAAGAAGGGTTCGATAATATTATTGATGAATTTGAAATGTCTAGTGATGAGGATGAAGACGACAATGAGGGAATTAACCAAGTATAATCAATAAAAGTGCATCTATATCTATATATATCCATATATTGACATTTCCCAGACTCTGACTGAGATTAGGGAGCAATCTGGTTTTAAGAGTAGATTCTCAAGCATATATTGAGATATGCTTGTGCATTGCGAACGTTTGGATGACTTTGTGGGGTATTTAATCCTTGTAAAATATTTTATCAGAATGAACTTGATGATTATGGACGTTTCAGTAATAATGGCTGAGAGGGGGGGGGCAACGGGTGTGGGGCGCTGCCGCAACTGACAGAGACACCCCATTTTGACCCCCGTTTCAACCGGACAGTAGCTCGCCTCGCTCGGATTAAATCTGCCTAGTCACTCGAGCGCTGCTAGACAAACGCTAGACCCCCTGCCACCGGAGGCAAAAACAGGGAGGTTGGTGCGCCCCAATAACCCGACCTCGAGTAAGGTGAGCTGTGGTTTCTAGAAGCAATCCTCCCCTCCCCTGGAGACATTGCGCTTGAATCAAATGACACAGAGGCTTGCTTTTAATTTACATATATGTCTTTTTTTAAGTCCAATATATAATAATGTAAATGCTTTGGTTTGATTAATTGTCCTTTCCTACAATGTCCGACCAGTTTCGGCCATCAAGCTGCTCAAGGACTTCCTTTTTAACATCGCCAACAATAGAAGGACCTTTATAAGCAAACGCTGTATAAAGTTGAACAGAATTAGCGCCAGCTCTAGCAAACTCAAGGGCATCCTTACCAGTAGAAATACCACCACAGCCAATCACGGTAATATCATTACCTAAATGTTTACGCATTAGTTTAAGTGCTTCAAGGGAGAAAGGTTTGACCGGTTTACCAGAGAGTCCGCCTACTTCATTAACTATACTTTTATCAGATTTGAGACTAGCCGGTCTTTGAATAGTAGTATTACTAACAATAACTCCATCGACTTGACTATCCTTTACGGCAGAAGCAATGGATTCAACCTCAGGTTCAGTAAGATCGGGTGCTATTTTAACAACTATTGGTGGAAGAAATTGTTGTTTTAGTTTATTTCGTTCCTGGACAACAGTTGTCAATAGATTCCTTAATTCTTCCTCAGCCTGAAGATTTCTTAAACCAGGAGTATTAGGACTAGAGACATTAATTACAAGAATATCTGCATAAGGTCCCATGGTTCTAACACCCTTTACATAATCATCGATAGCCTCAGCAGTTTTATTTTTACCTAAACTAATTGCTAAAGCAGATTCATCACGAAGCGAATTATTCACGTTGATAGTAGACTCCAATTCACTCTCATCTGAAGTAATACTAGGGAGAATACCATGCTTGGCTAATCTTAACTTAAGTCGAGCAAGTACAGCCTTCTGTCCATCCGAATTAAACCCATATCTATTGATTACTGCTTGATCCTTCTCCAATCTAAAGAATCGTGGTTTCGGATTACCGAGCTGAGGCTCAGGAGTTATTGATCCAATCTCAACATAGCTAAATCCCAAATTGAGTAATGTATCAATAGCTTCACCATTCTTATCTAAGCCAGCAGCAACTCCTATAGGTGTTCTTAATGTGATAGGTTTAACCCTTGGGTTAGGCGAATTTGCAAATAGTATTACTGCTAGTTGCCTATGAGGATCAAAATCATCATTCCAAGATGGCTTTTCTTTTGGATTCAAGATAGGATACTTGAAGGTTTCAATTGCCAATTTGTGTGAACTCTCTCCATCGAACAACAATCTAATAAATGGTAAAATCACATATTCATGGATGGCTGCATTAGGATCTTTGTAATAGTAGAATCCAATTGATCCAACAATGCCCGATACAGCAGCAATAGTTGTAACTTTGCCAACAAAGGAACTTTTCAGCACCCTTGATGTTGTTATCGACCTTCGAAAACAGGGCGTTTGACAACCTGCAATTCGAGCGGCCACCCTTCTACTGAACATTTCAAAGGAATCACAATACGATTGTTTCGCTGAAGGAGAGTGAAATGTAGAGAGAGTAAACAAATGAATTAATTCGTCCGAGAAAAGTGGTCTCAGTTAGATTACTAAGTTATTACGTGATCATTTATTTTTAGAATTTAGAAATTTAGAAATTTAGAATAAATCGGCCGTGCTGCTGATCATCCGCTCTGATCATCGTAAAATTAATTGCAATTGAGATTTGACGTTGTTCTGATTAAAAAGAAAACAGCAATCTAGTTGAAAGAGCAACCCATTTATTAATTTATCTCTGGAGATAGCCACTCCACGTTCTCTAAATTATATATAGAGAGGTCGAATCTCCACAGCGATCTGTCGAGCTCTCTGAAATACCACTACAATTGGTCTGGAGGGAACTGCTCCCAATGAGCCTGACTGACACTTTGAGAGGTTGATAGAGAACCTACCGTCGAGGTAACTATAAATGTTGGAATTAACGACTTATTGACTCCGGTTACCGAATAAATTAAATATTATTATTATATGTAGGCGTATATGAATTTCAAATTTTCTAGTAACACGATGAAATGGGATATAGTCAACTCTCAGCTAGTCCAGGTGGCTATCCTCCCCGGGTTAATTTAGCGCATGTCACGTACCTTAAGGTGGTTCGAACTGTCGATCATAGGTTAATTAAATCACCCTGCACATTCTTAGCAGATCAATGTTAGCTAGCTCTAACTAACTGAGTTAATCGGGCTAGGCCCATGCCTAAAGTTTTCATCTAATGTTATCTCGTGGATGGAAGACGACCCTTCGCAGTTCTCTCTCTAAGATTGAGATCCTACTTGCTCATCGGCCGTCGATCAAAATAATACCTCTGCATATGCGATCAATGAAATGTACCATTCAAATAAGGCCAAGGGTAGTTCCAGGCAATTCATCCCTCCCCACTCGCTTGATGGAGGAACCATGTCTATACTTCTTGAACTACAAAT
Source organism: Sugiyamaella castrensis (assembly GCA_030583505.1). Taxonomy (NCBI): domain Eukaryota; kingdom Fungi; phylum Ascomycota; class Dipodascomycetes; order Dipodascales; family Trichomonascaceae; genus Sugiyamaella; species Sugiyamaella castrensis. Next base: position 7,023 of record JAJMIF010000070.1, read on the forward strand.
CGATCTTGTCCAATGCCGTTGAGATTTATCCGGATATTAATTGCCTAATATGAACATTTTAATTTCGAACCGCGTTTTTAAAGCCGCACGGCTGCTTAGACAGATCGGCGAATTGTTGTCCATTTCTTGAGTTTATGCGGAGCGCTTCAGGATTCACTCCTGAATTCAATCACCGTTAATATTGTCTATTAGTCCATTAACTAATCAACAAAACAACTTGTGTTCTTATCTATTGAAATAATTGCATATGGGATATTGCCAGCAATATTGGGTATCTTAGTGGGAATGAACCCAATAGCGCCATCATTTGAATAACCGTTAAGTCCTTCGATGTGGTGTGGCCTGTTATGCGCTGACAGTTTAACCTATGCAAAAGCATCTAATGTTAACACATCAATACTCCAGAGATATATGTTAGTCAAAACATCAACATATACTGTGGCTATTCGAAAAAACCCGGGAAACATATCAATAGATATATTATTTATGTTAAGTGGAACTATTGGTGGGTTATATAGAAGTCGCGATGACGATTTAGTTCGGAGCTAGGTGCTGTCTCTGGGAGTTTTGAACACAATATACGACATCATAGCTCTTTATGTAATCAGTAAAAAAAAAAAAAAAAAAAAAAAAAATCAGTCAAATTGAGCTTGATTTAACCGATTGATATTTTAGCCTTCTGACATATAACGGCGAGGCATATGTCACGTAACGAATTGACACACCGATGATATGCGTCTTGTATGGCGATGAAGTGACGATAAACATTCAGCTGAATGTAAGAGTCCGATTATCATCTACTCTTGTTATTACCGCTAACATTTACTTGAGACTTCTTATTAGTTTTCGCTCAATTGCCCGCGCACTTCCTAGGCGCCATAGACCACTAACTTACTGACTAACCGTGACGTTCATGGTAACTCCTCGTTGAGGTCAATAGAACAACTAAGGACCACGGCCCGGCCACCAGGAGTCACAATTGAGGACGATATCCTGCAACCTCCGTAAGAGCAACTTGTCCTTCCTTCAGTTGTAACAATAGATGATACTACCGTTGATAATTACTTAGAAATCTAACTGTTTATGCGGTGGAGTGCTATAAGTATGATGATTTGTTAGCATGCACCAAGTAGGATGTGGGCCGATTACTGCAGGCGTGTTAACGTTAACGTGGAATAACAAGCGTTTAAAATTTAAGGGGGGGAATGAAGGTAGGCGAGCCACCAGCCAGCAAATCTGATACAATTGTGATACGGCGGTAGAACGAGAGACATTGTGTAACATATTTTTTTTGGTTTTAAATTAAATACGATATAAATAAAAAAAAGTACATTGGAAAATATACAAACAAAATAGATTAAAGTAGCATTAAGTGCCATTAACGATATAAGGGTCAACGCAGAAAGGGGAAAATCAGGCAAACAAAAGGAAACATCTATTCTTACAGATCTCATATCTGAGATCATCTAAAATCAGACAGCCTAACCAATTATATATATTAACTAATATAAAAAGCCGCAGTAAAATCGATGCTAATCTTAGAATCTTTCAATTTGTCAGATCGTCTGCCCTAAACCGTTTTAAACATGCAAGCAATTAAATTAATTTCTTTTTGTATTCGCTTGATTTGAATTATTTAACCAGAAAGGGTATCAAAACCTAAATGACCGAATTCTTCTAATGCCACTGAAATTTACCCCTTTTTTCCTTCAGAGGGGGGAAGAACTTTCCGTCGAAGGGGGCTTCTGGCAAATTTTTCAGAGAGAGGACGACATAGCTGTTTTCAATCATAAGAACCACTTGAAAAGAAGAAAGAAAACAGATTTCATAATAATTGACATCTGCCATTAGGCCAGACTTGGTATAATTGCTCATAGGAGTACACGCGTTTATGATTAAGTTTGTTAGAATTTTGTGGGTACTCACTCGGTCTCACTGTACCATACTGTGCATAAACAGTAGTACGCAACTGGATGGTTACATATTTCTGTGAAAAATAAGGGTTAACTTGGAGAGCTACCTTTTACGCGGATCCAATTCTTGAGGTCGGTTGACCAGTATGACGGCTATTGGTATTTTTTTTCTTCTGTTTGTTTACACTGTTTGAGAAAGGAATTAATAAAAAAGACGAGAGTCACCATCATCAAAAGATTTTGAAGCGTTTAGAAAGATCCAGAAGAGGTTTTATGAGTATCAAGCGGGACAAATACTGTATTAACAGCTTCTCCTCATTTGATCGATTTTTTGTTACACCTGATCAGGAACAATTGTAAAGGGGAAACAATTATTTAGAAAAAAATCTTGATCAAGGAATTGACCAGCTACTTACTGACCAGTATTTTGACTACTAAGTTGACCTGTAGAATTGACCAGTTAACTTACTGACCAGTAACTTGACTAGTAAGTCGACCTAGAATTGACCAGTTACTTGACTAGTAAGTCGACCTGTAGAATTGACCATTAACTTGACTAGTAAGTTGACCTGTAGAATTGACGGGTATTAAACTGACCAGGACAACTAAATCTCATTATTGAAAAGAGACTGCTAAACTAAACTGCGAATGAAGTTGAAAAGAACCCAAATCAATTGATCTTGTTCAACATATTATATTCTTCTTCAGCTATACTTATCATGCAAGAATCAGCATTTCCTCCAATTGCTCCTGGAGTTCCGATTAGATCTGTTTACGAACGTGCTGGTTTCGAAGTTAAAAAATCCAAAAGAAGTCAAGCCAGTGAAGGAATTCGTCCCTCAAGTCGAGCAACTACTCGTTCGATCTCTTCTCGAGCTTCCAATAGGTCTCAAAATAATTACGTCAAACAGAGCTCACCTCCTTTGTCTATAATGGATCCTAGTTCACCTAGAACCGGCTTTCATTCTCAATTACCATCTGCACGACTTCCCAGCATAGGACAAAATCCTCCACACACACCAATAGAACCATCTGCATTAATTGATAATATCCAACGAAATAACGGTCTCAATACTGCCACTATTCCTAATGTTGGGTTTACCTTTGAACAGAAGAACTACTCAATTGGCAGTCGACAAAACCTTCCAACCACTTTGTCAGCTACTCCTGTAAATGATCTTCACATTTCGCATCAATCGGCCGGTCACGATTCATCTGATTCCTCTGTTCAGTCTAGTAATGGCGGTTCACGAGGTTCATCTCCTCATACCTCACAGAGCTCTGTAAATTCTGGTTCACCATTATCGAGTCTTCACATGCAACACCAGCAAGACTATTATCGTGATTCTTCTTCTGCTTCTCCAGTGGCGATGGAATACGGCACTGGCATTCCTCCCAGAAAGACATCATCATCATCATCATCATCAGCAGCAGCAGCAGCAGCATCAGTAGACAGAACCTCTCGTAGAACGGGTTCCAATCACTCAATTGATATCATTACTTCTAGATCTCGTGCAGGATCAAGAACCAGTTCCAGAACCGATTCCCCCCCTGGTTCCAGATTAGAATCTAGAACAGGATCTAGAATGAGTTCTCGAACAACAAACTCCTCTCCAACCGAGGAACATCATCATCGTCATGCTAGTGATCACTCATCTGGTTCGAGTTCAGCATCTCAAGAATCAATTTTTTCCAATCTTAATGAAAGATTACCTCTTTCTGGAGGTGAAATATCTGCGTCTAGTTCATCAAACTCGTTGGATCATGATAATAATAAACAACAAGAACAACAAGAGCAGGTGCCGCGGCCTATATCCCCGCTGCACTTACACGCACATCCTCCCAGCCAGCCTAAGATCTGTCGAGGGTGTAATGAAAAAATTATTGGTAAATGCGTTTCTTCTCAAGATGGAGGTGTATCAGGCAAATGGCACCGGAAATGTTTTACCTGCCATAAATGTCATTCACCATTTGAAACTGGGGAATTCTATGTTCTTAATGATTTTCCTTATTGTCAAAGCTGTTATCATATCGATAATAATTCAATCTGTCAGGGATGTGGACGTGGAATTGAAGGTGAATGTCTAGAGACATCCGCAGCTCCTAAAACTCGCCAGGGTTCTAATTCTTCATTGTTAGGAATGATCGACAAGAAAGAAGGAGATGATGACGATAGTTTCTATGTTAAACGGTACCATTTATCCTGCCTATGTTGTAATGAGTGTAACAACGTTATAACAGATAACGAATACTTTATAGTAAATGGGGCAACTTTGTGTGCTATGCATGCCTTCACCTATAGAGATGGAATTAATTCACCGGAGATGGAGAAGCGACAGACAAGGCTTATGATGATGTGATATCTTAGGACCTTAGCACCTAATATTTATTTTGTCAATTATAATGAAAAGACTACACATAATAATCTCATTTTGCACATTAATGTAATATATTTGCTGATGAAAAAGGACGACCATATAGTCCTCTCGTCTGCCTAATTGCCTCTGGCGGCTGGAGGAGTAGCCAGGGCTAGGACCCTCATGCTGCCTCCGGCGGCTGGAGCGTTACCCGAGACCCCGTTGCTCGGTTCGCTCGGGTTGAATCCTCATGGGCCGTGTCACGCCCCCAGCAATCGGAGCAAAACAGGGGATTGAAGAAATTCCTCTAATCGATACCGTAACATTTCCTTCAAGCTAAATTTCAAAAATTCAAATATGTTTTAAGAGAGATTAAGGACTGACTCGACGACAAGTTCTGGTTTTGGCCTAGCTTAATATATAATTGACATAATTGGTAGAGTGCGTACATTACAGCTTTATTTTTTAAACGCGTAAGAATATAGCGTAACCGGTAAAGTGCAGTACAGTACTGACCTACGGACCTAAATGGTCATAAGTTAAAAGTTAACTTATGGTAAAACAGACTAACAGTTACTGCTATATGCATATAACGTTAAATTAGTTGAAATTACTATTTTCGCGTCTCATTCAAATTTAAGTTCTTCTTATTTAAAATAAATTTATTGCACTTAACCCACATGGTGCTGCTTCTTCTTTATACTATAGTTTCTTATTTAATTCGGTTCTTCTAAAACTATTTCTTTATTTGAACATTGGTTTCTCCTTTTTCAGTGACTAGACAAAGAAGGTACGAAGACTTGTATGGGACATTAAGGAAGAGTGCGAATGACATGGTTGGAATATCCTTCTTACCAAATGTCATAAAATTTGTACCTTAAACTCTGTCTTCAATGAACCTATCTTTTCTGGTAGTCAATTGAGGTCTGGATAATGAATAGAAGGACCAACCTAAAGTGTCGAGCGGTCGTGTAGACGAAGATTATAGGTTAGGGTATTTGATTGATAGAGGCAAGGGTTAGTTATCTAAATGCACTAAAATTTATATGCATGAATGCACAGAGCGTGCTGTAACCAGTTAAGTTAACAGTTAACAGTTACGGTGTACGTACCCAAGTAAGCTGAATTGAAATGAAAGTGTTAATGAAATAGGAAGTCATGACCTTCACAATTTGTCATGATTATTAAAAAGATTTGGAGAATAAGTTTTTATCACTAGTTGACAAATAAACTGCTATTTTATCTATACAAAAATGTGTTAAATGGAAAGTTTAAGAAGTCCCTGCACCAATTGGAACAAAAGTAGAGACTTATTGGGATACTGTTGAGATTAGGGTTTTCCGATCAACTAATTTTTTTTCAGCCTCGTGAAGAAAAAGATCCAGTCGTCTTACAAAATGATAAGTTAGTTTTCTTCTATTAATTTGAAATTTATTTTTACCAATTTCCCTGAAGAGCTGGTTCATAATTCTTGTTTACCATTATGAGTGACGATATAGATGTTAGTAAATACCGTAGGGGAAACGCACGACCCGTTCGACATGTCAAAGATCGTAAAGTAAAAGCCCAGTTACGGTCATTAGAAGATAAATTCAAGACTGCTGCCAAGTCTGCTGCTGCTACAGAGTATCTCCTTCTAGAGGAAAAGGGATATTTAGAAGCTGAGGGAGAAATAGAAAAGACATACAAAGTCACACAAAAGGAAATAGAGGAATCCGTAGACGTGTCAACTAAAAAGAAGAGATTTGATCTTAAATTACCAACATTTGGTCCCTACTGTGCAGATTATTCACTAACGGGTAACTCGCTGGTGTTAGGAGGATCAAAGGGACATATTGCTGCTTTTGATTGGAAACAAGGAAAATTATCTGCAGAGTTAAATGTGAATGAAACAGTCCGAGCTGTAAAATGGTTACAGAGTGATAACCAATTCTTTGCTGTTGCTCAGAAGAAATATACCTATATCTATGATGCTCAAGGTACAGAAGTACATGTCCTTAAAAGACATATTGAAGCTACTAGCTTAGAATATTTGCCTTACCATTTTCTATTAGCATCTGCTGGAAATACTGGATATATCAAATATCAAGATGTTTCTACAGGACAATTAGTAGCAGAGATCAAGACTAAGTTAGGACCTACCAGTGCGTTAACCCAAAATCCTTATAATGCTGTACTACATGCTGGACATGCTAATGGTACCGTTACATTATGGGCACCCAGTATGTCAACTCCATTAGTTAAGTTATTGACCAGCAATGGTCCTGTACGTGCTTTATCTGTTGACCGAACTGGAAATTATATGGCTACAGCCGGAGCTGATCGATCTGTAAAGATCTGGGATATTCGTACATTTAAAGAACTTGAATCTTACTATACACCAACTGCTGCATCTTCTTTGAGTATTTCTGATACTGGACTTTTGGCTGTTGGATGGGGGCCACATGTTCAAATTTGGAAAGATGTTTTAACGAAATCTGCTCCCAAACAGTCGGCTCCTTATATGAATCATTTAATTCCAGGGTCACAGATCAACACAGTGCGATTTTGTCCTTTTGAAGATGTACTAGGTCTTGGTCATTCTCAAGGGTTTTCTAGTTTAGTAATCCCTGGTGCTGGTGAAGCCAATTTTGATGCTCTAGAAATAAATCCTTATGCATCTGCTACCAAACAAGGCCGTCGCGAGACCGAAGTTAGATCATTACTCAACAAGCTGCAACCCGAAATGATCGCTCTGGATCCATATGTTATTGGTACTGTGGATCGTCGTTCAAACCACGAGCGGTTAAAACCTGCTGAATTTGAAGCTCTTCAAGAGAAACAGAAGACAGAACACAATTCTAAACTAGAACCTCGAATAAACACTAAGGGTAAAAACTCTGCTATCAGGAAGCATCTTCGTAAGAAGACTCAGAATGTCATTGACGAGCGTAAACTTCGTATTGAAGCTGCTCTTCAAAGGGAGAAACAACTGCGTCAACGTAAGCACCAAACAGCGAAGGGCCTCGAAGTTGAGAAGGATGTCGGAGCGGCTCTCCAACGGTTCGGTTAAGGACATTACTTTCATTATTTGCTTGTATAATGACTATCCCTCACGTTCTGCTTGACTATTGACGAACATATGGCTAGGATTAGTTTCTGTTGCTTTCAAACAGTTGATGCTTGGGAGACTACGAATGCTTTACTGGAGTATTTATATGCATGTGTATTATTAAATTAATAATTTTCTTTAGTCCTAGTATGCACAAGACAGCTCGTTTTACCTCTGGGAATTTGCTGCATGTTACTCAAGTTCGTTTTCACATCTTTATGCTAACGTTTATCTTTTTCGTTTAATATAGTACGTACACAAAAATAAACAACAGCTATTTGTTATTCTACTCTACTATACATCGTCCTGTTGCTTGTCTGGATCATAAACAAATGGCTCGGGTAGTGGGGCTTCGTCATCTTCGTCTTCATCTGGAGAATTCGCTTGTCGAACCGTCTTTATAAATCCAACAGGCTCCTTAGGACTTTCATCAGTTACAACAATGACACCTCCCACACCTCGGAATTTGCGAATAGGTACAAACCGACCATCTTTGTCAAAGGAAATATACTTGAGTTGAGAAGGTAGAACACGAGACATATTCTCGATACGATATGATTTACGACTAGATTTTTGAATACTGTCACCAAATTGATCAAATTCATCATTGACTACCACAGCCTCTGATGAAGATAGATCTTCTTTAGAACTATTGACATCCTCTTCAACTTCCATCTTATGTTCTTCACTCGTCTCGTCATTACTATCTTTTTCTTTCTCCTTATTTTCCTTTTCGGTTTCCTTTTCACCATCAGATTCACCATCAGACTCTATACCATTTTCCTGTCGGATTTTCTTTTTAGCCTCACTGGTTTTCTTAGCACGATGCTTAGCTCTCATAGTAGTCGATAGAATAGCAGTAACGAGCTTTTCAGGAGCCTTTTCATTTTGTTCTTCTACTTTAGGAGGATAACCAAACAATTTCGGATTAGCATGACAATTAAACTCGAATTTAGGGATTTTAAAATCTTCTCGAATACCTATAATAGCAGTTGGAGTGAAAGCCAATGACAGAAAATGTGTTAAAGGAAACCAATACCAAAATTGCACAAAAACTGCTAAACCAACAACCGCCTTCATATTTAGATTACCAGTTTGGTTATGTTCCAAAGAAATAGTTACATTACGACCCCCAGCATCAATAATACCTTGAGCTAGAGCAGCACCAAACTTAGCCATTGCATCTTCATGTTTTGAAGAAATAACTTTGGCAAAAGCCTGTTGAATTTGTTTAACTTTACCCGATAAAAACCGTTCATTATTATTCTGTTGGATAAGAATCATAGCAAGAGCAATCATTGAACCCTGACGAACGAAATCTACTGGATCTTTCATCATAGGTTCTAAAACATCAATGGCTTGCTTTAATCCGGTACCTGCACATGATATACCAAGAGCCAAGGCAGTACCGTATCGAACATGAGGATTATGAGATTCAGAAAGCAATTCAACCATTCGAGGAACAGCGGTATGATTTCTCAAAAGAATAAAACCTAAACCCATAACAGCTGCTCTGCGAACATCATCACTTGCATCAGATACAGCTATATGTAACAAATGTTTTATAGCTTTATTATTTCCTGTACCAGCATAAGCAAGAGCGATAGTAAAAGCACCGCCATACCTAAGTATAGGATCTTGTTCACCAATCAATTGCTCAATAACAATATCAGCAGCTTCTTCCTTAGCATAATTTAAAACAGCAATACCAATGGCCAAACTTCGAATGATTTTTTCATGTTGAGTATCATGAGCATATTGAAGCATTTCACTCTGAGCAGATTCCGATTCAGATGAATTAGAGCCAACCATAACCAGACCCATTGCCAAACCTGTTCCCTCACCGGCAATAGCTGAATCAGAGAATAAAATATTACGTAATTCTTCATAAACTTCAATATTTCCAGAACCCATTCCAGCTACACCTACTCCCAATGCAGCACCATGAAGAACCACCTCGGCTTCACTATTTTGAGACCCAGTTCCACCATCTGTAACATGCTGACGCAAATAATCAATAACCTCTCGTCCATGACCAGCAAAGATTAATCCTAAAGCATACAAACTACCACCTTGTGAGTAGCATGAACCTTGACTACCAGGAAGATAAGGTTGAAGAATTCGCCTACCTTGAGATAAATTACCTTGATGAATAACCCCTAAAGCAGCAGTTGCAGAGAATTTAGTCCAGTTAGTAGCTTTTGATAGCCATTCGAGATTAGATCGGAAAAACCCATCAGCAGTTGTACCAGCATGCATAAAAGCATTTTCAAAAGTTACTGCAGAATGGAAAATCGAATTACGACCATCCAGCTGATTCTTAGTCTTATTGAGAATAGTCAAATCGCTACTATTATGTTTTTGGAGGAAAGTAATATTAAGATCACAAGTAGGGACACCGGAAAGAATTTTCACCAATTTTTCATAAGTAACATGCGATGTGGCAGCAGATGATTTGGCGGTCTCTGACAATTCATTACCAACGGTTTCCAATAATTGTTGCGAAGCAGAAGCCACCAAATCAAAAGCAACTTGATAAGCCACCAATTTCTTAGTATCCTGTTTTTCTTGTTTCTGTTGTTGGAGTAAATCATTGAACAATCGTACAGCCAAAGAAGCATCATTTAATTGAACGATGATTTTTGAAATTGCGAAATAATCAGGAGTCTTGAGTTCCAAAATAACGCTAACCAACATATTTAAAACCTTATTACGGAACTCCCTATTGCTAACGACAGTGATTGAACAATCCAAAACATATTGAATTAATGACATGAATGGTGAAGTTACTACTAATTCTAAAGAAGAAGGATCTTGATATTCAGTAGTAGTAGTAGTAGTAGACTCTTCTTCAACAGTAGCAGATTTGGCAGCTTCAGTCAAAATCGATTGAATTATATCTAGTCGACGAGCTTCAAGAGCAACTCCTAAAGCTAATTTATGATCACCAGTATCTATACATCTCTTCAACATTTTTTCAGCAATTGCCACCAATTTCGGGTCAATAATTTTGTCAGCTTCACTCAATCTGTCTTGTGGTGTATCATGTAACTTTTGACTAACAGAAATATAATGACTTAAGAATTTAGAAACGATTGTCTCTACGTATTCAGATTTCTGTGACAAATCAAGTTTATCACCTGCCACCAATGCAAATTTCATTGACGCATTGAATTCACCAAGATTATAATAAACTTTCGACGCCACCAAAGCGGCCAATTCAGGTGCAGGGAATCTATTATCTTCATATAATTCCTCTCTAAAAAAAGTTAGTTAACTAAAGCTCGTTTATTGTCCACGTCGGTTAGCAGAGGCAACACTTCATTTTCTCAAACCAACCACTTACATTTCAGAAATATGATCCGCAATTTCGGCCCAGAGTTGATCAACATTTTGATCCAGAGATTGAAGAGCATATTCTTTGAGGGCATAATCTGGCTCGCTAAGTAGAGCCAGTATCGGAGACGTGGTAGCAAGAGCCATTGTGAAAAGTTATGAATAATCAAAGAAGACAAAAGAAAAAAAACAACAATCAACAAAGCAATACAGGCAAAAAAAAAAACACAATCAATTGAAACAAGAATCAGCTGAGTATATCACTATTAGATATTAGTACTATTGTTAATAATAACTCTGTTCCCGTTGTCGTCGTCGTCGTCTTCGTCTTTGTCTTCGTCTTCGTTAGTCGCTTATGAAGATGGAACTGTTTTGAAGTCGAATGTCGAGAAGGTCGTCATTTGATCTCGAGCGCGCGCGCAAAACGAGGTTACCCGCTCTTCTTGTCATCTACATTTTTCGCCACGGATAATTTCTAGTTTATTATGGGCAAGAAGCCGCGTGAAGCCGCATATTGTAAAAGAAAAGCCGCATGTAAAGTAGCTAGTAGCATGACTTTCGATCTACTGTCTCTGGCGGCTGGCCCGAGCTGGCTGCCCTGGAGGTTGAGATCGTACTGTACTTTACTTGATTGAATGAGCTGATTCAATAATATCGAGTCAGCCACCGGAGACGGGATGAAGACCGAGCAGGACCTGCGATACAGTGATAGGTTCTCGTAAGGTTGTGAAAACGGATACCTTAGTGGAGGTCGCGATGACTAAGCATCTTGTAACAACTGGAAACGATCTGCGAGGTGCATCGCGTTAGGTAGAGTCAAGAAATCTAAATTAACTTAACGTTAACGTTAACTTACTAATATATGTACGTACCTCTCTATATTGTGATTATCTGTTAAGTAGTCAACTGTTAACTACTACTAGTAACAGTTAAAACTGTTAACTTACATGTATTTTGATTATAAATACTGCATGTGTAGTCAAGGCGGGTATGGTGACGGGGGATATGATGATATTGGCAATAATGAAGATGCGGAAGGGAGATATATTAAAAACACCTATGGAGGTATTGACGGATATTGCGCTAACTTAACTTAACAACTAAGTGGGGTGCATAATGCACTGACACATGATGCAGTGGTACGTAAAATAATGGACAAAGTTTTAAGTTAATAATTTTTGATTAAATATTTATAAACAGAATACAACAATCTCAATTAACATCCAATAGTTGATCTCTCGTCTAATACTTGTTCCTGTATGCATTTGATTCAAGATATGAATCTTGCGCAGAGCTTGCATTTCCTAGTAATGACAGGCAAATGATGAGTATTGCCTTTAGAATCAGTAGTATGTTCACCTCTGCCCTCTCTGATGTGTCTATCAGTATCGTTAATAGACCTACCAGTGCTCAACGAAGAGGTTTGTTGAATGTCTTTCAAAGTTTCGACAGCTTCATCTTGCAAAACGATTAAGATCTTCGTGGAGAGTGATACATCTATTCGATATCTCCATGGGAGATACTGTCTTAAATTCGTTCTACAGCTTATTAGCATCAGGTGAGATAGAACCTGGAAGGCTGGTGACCAACGACGAAATCCAGCATACCAAATAGCAGCAATTACTATTTGAGAATCACGCTTTACCAACGCGGCAACACGATTCCAAATTTAATTGGCCTTCTGGTTCTTCTCGTTTCATTCACCCGTATCTTTTCTCATACTAGCAGGTAAATTCTTAGTAACCTTCCCCAAAATAGTAGTATCTCGCGAAAGGACAACTAATTCTCCAAAGTATTTCAATTATCAATATTCGTAAAAAGGCAATTTACCTATAGTTTCTTCCTACCATTGACCTTTTAACAGACCACCCTTCGGATCGTTTCTTCGGTTTATGCGGTACTGTACTCCATTAATTTAACGTACTAGAATCACGTGGGATAATAAGTTATAACTAGAATCACGTGGGAATAAGTTTTTTATATATATATATTATTATGCTTTTGTTTTAACGATATTTTTGATAAAGGAAAATAATGATATTTTTAAAGCTGATCAACGAAGATGGTGTGACATTGAGATTATTGGCCGGCCTTAGTATGCCCAGGGCCAACAGAATCTAACTTAATTCATAACAATAGGAAACGGAACCCCTATCAAATTTAATATATGACCTTTTATTAATCACGTTAACATGCATGCAGTCACAACGTTAAGGGTTAGTTAAGTTATTAACTTATGATGGCATTACGCGGCTACGCGGCTACGCCGCACACGCCTCACCAATGCCATCCCGGCCGTTCATTATTAATACAGAGAAGAGAAAAAAAAAATCATGTCGTTCGTTATCCATATGAACGGAAATTGGACGTCGATATCGATCGCCACTCTCCGGGCAGATTGTATGCGGCTGTGACTAAACGGGTCAACGGCCCAAAAAAAAACGGGCCTTAAACGGCACCTCAGGTCCCAGCGGAACCTCATGGGTCCTCGAAAAATTCCTGATAAGGAAATCTTATCAAATAGAAGGTACTAGTACTAGTAGTAAGAACACAGATCTTCACCAGTTCGCCGTCGCCACCATAAATATTTCATCTCATACAGACAATAACATTTATAATCTTTTTCTTTTATTCCATTTATCTCTTTTAATATTTATATAAATTATATTATTCATCACTTTGCATTTTTCTTTATTATATATTTTCTTAATATCTTACACAATGTCAACCGACTCGGATCAAACATACCCAGTACATCTTTATGTTTATGATCTCACAAATGGTCTTGCTAGACAACTGTCGCCTCAATTTCTGGGATTCCCTATAGATGGAGTATGGCATACTTCAGTGGTGGCATATGGGGTAGAGACTTATTTTGGACAAGGTATTCAACAAAGTCGACCGGCAGAAACTCATCATGGTTATCCTCATCAAGTTATTGAAATGGGTAGAACGTCTATTCCAGCAGATGTTTATAATGAATATCTTAATGAATTACGAGAAGTTTATACAGCTGACTCGTATGATTTGTTTGATCACAACTGTAATCATATGTCACAACATGTCTGTGAATTTCTGGTTGGAAAAGGTATTCCCGATCATATCAAGTCATTACCACAAACGGTTCTCCAAACTCCTTTTGGTCAAATGTTGAAGCCAATGATAAATAGAGCTATGAGACCCGTGGTCCAAGCACCAACAAACAATCCTGCTACACTTCCATAAATAGAAATAGATTCCATTGCTATCCTTATGCCTCCCACGGCTGGGACTACGTCCCAGACCCCCCATAGCTCGCTTCGCTCTAGGTTAAAACCATATCTAGATCAAAAATACTACATCCCAGACGCTCTAAGTTAAAACCATATCCAGAAAAATACTACGTCCCAGACGCTCTAAGTTAAAACCATATCCAGAAAAATACTACGTCCCAGACGCTCTAAGTTAAAACCATATCCAGATCAAAAATACCTTCTATTATGTCATCTACTTTTACTTTTGTATAATAAATAGCTACCGAGTTGAACGTTGCTCTGCGGTTTTATATATATCCTATTATTTTTTTTTGCTATCACTCCGTTGAGGAGATAATCAAAAGACATTGATTGTCTATGGCACTAATAAAGAAGTCTGGTTCTGATCTTAAAAGGAGTTTGCTCCAATTGTTCATATAATTTCTTAATATCCGATTCATAAACATCAGAAATATCTGCCATTAAATATGCAATTTCACCTTCACTATCAGAAAATTGCTTATCAATATTATGATGAGCAAATATTTCATTGACCGTTCGCAACACACCAGGTACATTCTGATGAATATATAAAACACGAACATGATTGATTTGATCTTGTGACAAAGTACGTAAATCGACCTCTGGGAAATTAACTGAACCAACAGAAGAACCCTCATTAATATATTTAACAAGGGAACTACTAACTTCAATACCAATTGCACTTTGAGCTTCTTCAGTTGATCCACCAATATGTGGAGATAAAATAACATTTGTTAAACTAGTCAATTCAGTAGCCCAAGAATTTAATTCATCATTGAATAAACCAACCCCATTTTTAGCTGGTTCATTAGGATATACATCTAAAGCAAACCCAGCTACTTTACCAGATTTTCTAGCTTCAATTAAAGCAGGAATATCAACAACACTACCTCTAGAAGCATTAATCAAATAAGCACCTTGTTTCATTTCATTAAATTGTTCAGTAGAAATCATTCCTCTTGTTTCAGGTAATTCGGGAACATGTAAAGTAACGAAATCAGCATGATTCAATAAATCTTTTAAAGTATGAACTTGTTTAGCAGTACCCATTGACATAAGCATTAAAACATCATAATAAATGACTTTCATTCCTATTGCTTCTGATAATACCGATAACTGAGAACCAATATGTCCATATCCAACAATACCTAAAGTTTTTCCTCGGATTTCCCAACATTTAGCAGAAACTTTTTTCCAAGTTCCAGTATGTAATTCAATTGATCGATCACCTAATTGACGTGCCAAAGTAATAATTTCAGCAATAACTAATTCTGCTACTGATCTTGAATTTGAAAAAGGAGAATTAAAAACTGCAATTCCTTTTTTAGCAGCATATTCTAAATCAACTTGATTTGTTCCAATACAAAAACATCCAATACAAACTAAATTATTAGCATAAGATAAAACTTTTTCAGTAAGTTTAGTTTTTGATCTAATACCAATAGCATGAACATCCTTAATTTTTTCAATTAATTCCGCTTCTCCTAATGAAGTCTTATGAAATTCAATTTGATATCCTTGAGCATTGAGAATATCAATAGCAGTTTGATTGACATTTTCCAAAAGTAAAATTTTAAAATCTCCAGTATTAAAAGGTTTAAGAATTCTACTAGCTTTACCTATAGTTGAAGAACGTCTAGATCTGAAGCTGCCACTACCTTGAAATGAATTCAAAGGTGAATTAGCCGAACCAGATCCAGTTGCACCAGCACCAGCACCAGCACCATAATAACTATTTTGAGGTGAAGTAGACAAACTGACTGAATTTGTGAAACTATTAGATAGGTTCTGAATATTTCGAGGAGAGGTCATTTTGGAGAGTGAACGAGAGTTATCAAAGAATAAATCCAAATCACCTAATAATTTAATAATTTTAAATCAAAATAATCAGATCGAATATTCCTATAGTTAAAATAAAATGAATACAAAGACCCGCCAAGTCCTAGACCTTTATATAGGAACCTGCCTGTATAATGAGTCTATGAGCTCATGGACCTCGAAAGAAAAAAATCGTCCTAACCCTGGATATGTATACTTTATTTGAGTCACAAAAGAAGATCGACAACAATTTCTTCAAAGCCGGGTCCGCCGCACATTAGACAGAGACAAGTCCTTTAAGAGACTGGGAAAAACTCATTTATATGGCGAAAATCGCACTTCCTCTGAGTATTTTTAAGAAGAAACTATCTTGATATCATATTTTTCCTTTAGCTAGAATATTTTCGTTTTAATCCCTAAGACATTATTCCATTTTACTAGATTTATTTTGATTTATTTAAATTTCACAGGCGGATATCCGAATAGGAATTTTTCTTTTTCATCTGATCTTGAGCCGCAGAAATTCCGTCACGGTAGATCAAAAAAAAAAAAAAAAAAAAAAAAAAAATTAGCATGCGCGAACGGGTTTCTCGGCGGCCCAATTAGTGCTTTCCGTCCTGAATTATTTTAACCGTTACAGTACAGTACCCGATGACTGTTAATTTCCTCCTCGATCGACGGCAACTAGCCGGTGGTGACAAAGCTAGGACCAATCTGATGCAGGATTCAGCAGGTGCATAAATAAAGTTAAAACAACTCATTAGAGCATTTTTCTGGAAGAAAGAATGCGAACATTAATAAGATCGAGAAGGATTATTTGTGCAAATAAAATCTTTTACGAGTCATTCTACCAAATATCAATACTAGAATGTTATATGGCCAATGACACGGTATATTACTGCATCATCGCTCATGACTTATTGATCAATCGTCAATTCAGATACCTATCGCCAGAAAAAAAAAAAAAAATAAAGAAAGCTGGGGATTTTCCAAGATCATTATCATTCGCCTATTTAACTGGCTTCCGTACGATTCTTAGTAGGTGGACCCTTGACTTAGGAATATCTCCGTCTCCACGAGCCTCACCTGCCGCAGATATATTGATCTGTCGATCATTCATGGATCGACTGACATCGCCTTTCTTTATATAGATCAATTAAGAAGTTACCAACTAAAAACTCTATCGAACGGATATAGGCATAGCCAGGCCGCTGTAGGAAGACAAAATGACAATTGTCTCAAGCACAGGTATGTGAACATGAAACTTTATTACACTTAGATATCATAATACAAAAAACTCATTCGAGCTCGGAGAGTTGCATGCCTGACTGTAAATCGACTGTCAGTCTGAGGGAGCAGGTTGTTACGACTGCTATAGACAAAGCAACGTTAATTCTTTGCACCAGGTTTAAAACATAATATATCATTTTTACCCACATCAATAGTATCATCATCAGCAATCTTAACACCCCCAACCCCTTCAATAGCCGCTATAGGGATATCACCCATAATTTTGCGAGCAGCTTGACCTACTGTAGTTCCTCTCCTTAAAAGAACGCAATCCCGAAAAACATGAGCACCTCCAAAATTATGAATATTTTTCACGGGATAAACTGGAACTAATTCTAATACGTCTGCTGCAGCCTGTAAAACCTGAACAACTCCCGTTGATCCAAATCGATAAAGTACTAAATCCCTCACGTCTTCAACTCTACTTTTTAATTTCTCATCTAACTCTTTAAGACCCGATTCTGGTCCCAAATCATCCCTTGTATCCAAAAATTCAGTACCTTCTTCATATTTAACATATCCTTGTTTAGCAAGTTTACGAATAAACACCTCACTAATTGCTGATGTCAATACTGCTTTTGTATCTGCATGTTTTTTAAGAATTTTTGACACATTTTTATCAGCATCAGGATGATCAATTTTGTTTAATGCGAGAACGGTAGGGAATTTCTCCCTTGTAAATGCTTTGACAACATTACTCAGATCTTCATCCGTCCATTGCTCTAATGGTGGTAACGTCAGTTTAGAAATAGCTCGTGCTACTAAATCTGCCGTACTTCCGTATCCACTGAATTGATTCTGTAATGTATCTACCGTAGATGATTTGGTAGCCACATGTCTTCTCTTTATAGATGGCCATTTTTCCTTGAGATTACCCTCAATCCAGCTGAAAATCTCATCTTGTAACCATTCTACATCATTAAGAGGATCATACCCCCTTGTGGCTTTACCTTCAGCATCGGTTGTTCCTGATACATCGACAACGTGAATCAGAGCATCAGCATGTCTAAGATCATCTAAGAATTTATTCCCTAATCCTTTTCCTTCATGAGCACCTGGGACAAGACCCGCCACATCTAATAATAAAATAGGAATATATCTTGTTCCATTTTTACACCATCCATGATTTGGTTTACATTGATCTTGTTTATTGAATCTTGAGCAGGCGCAATCAACTTGAAGATAGCCTATATAATCGAGAGTTAGTATTACTAGTGATTTTCAATCCTCAATCATAGCTAAGTCACTTACCAGTGGCTTTATTAGGATCAATTGTCGTAAAAGGAAACGAGCCTGTCTTTGCCGAAGCATCTGTCAAACCTAAAAGTCAGTCAATTAGGAAATATCAAAACTAAAGAAAATCAAGTATACATACTGTTCAGGCTATATTACGTTAGTTAATGATTTTTGAAAATCCTCGACTTACTGAGGGGCCATCTGAGGAGAATAAGTCTATTGTTGCTACATCTCCATAAATCTGTAGTCGAGATTTAATCATTCCTAACGCTTGGCCCCCTGTAGATGACGAACTGACGGTTTCGACTTACGTGGTTGACTTGCCACTAGATGGCTTTCCTACAATTCCAATTAGTGGATCTCGTGCCATATTCTAGAAAGAGAGAGTATTTATTTATTAACTGATCTATAAAAGCAGAAAGTACCACCAACCTAACTCACTCTGAATAAAAGGTTGTGCAACGGGCCTTGGATCTAAAAGTGAGATTTAAAAAATTAAATCGATCACGTGATTTGTATTGGGAGTGCATGCATGCCCCTTATCTTATCGATCTAAGATCAACGGATAAATGTAAACGGAACAAATTTTATATTGAAATTACGTAAGCATTCCAGTGTCGAGGATCGAAGTAGATTTAATAATAGATAAATGTAAATAAATTATTAAATCTTGAATACGTCATACAGTGAGAGAACAATCCTAAATACTTCATACAGTGAATAGTGACGGAAATTGAGCGCAGTGAGACAACTTCTGAACGGGTGCAACTGGATTATCTCAAATTCGATCTTAGGGCAGCGAAGATTTCTCTTTGAAAATTTATGATTTCATCAAATGAAGAATCGTTCTCATAATCATCAAAATCATTATCTTCCTCTTTCTCATAATCATCATAATCATCAAAATCATCATCTTCCTCTTCATCATCAAATATATTATCTTCTTCTTCTTCATCATCATCATCAAATATATTATCAACCCTCAAAGTTATAATAGTACGATTCTTCAAAAAATCTTGCAATTTGTCATCATCTTTAAGTAAGTAGCCGTCGATGGATAAGTATTGCCGTTCTGGGAGCCATCGTAGTTTGCCATAAATTATACGCTTTAAATCTACCACTGTATATTCATAAGGAGGTTCCCACTCAAGAGTCATCATTTGGGGAGATTTTAGAGGTGAGAGAAGTGCGATCATGAAGCGATGAACAGTTGATAGAGGCACGTATTCATCTTCTGCGTTTCCTGACGGGGAGGAGGAAGCCGAAACCGTGGAGATCGCTGTAGCAGTAGTTTCATGGAGCTGTTCTTCTGATGGGGAATTTAACTTCTTCCTCTTCTGTGGAGATTCTTCATGCTTATCTGAATCAACTTTTCCAACTCTATTTTTATGACCCATAATTAACCTTAGCCCAGCCATATTTGATGTCATACTAAACACGAATCCATCAGGTAAATACAACTCTTTAATATTTTCTTCTTGACTTAATGATTCGGGACATTTGGGCCAAGCTAGAACTCGTCCATTTTCGACCAATGCAAAATACATATAATTATAGTAACAAATTCTGACACACCCTACATGCTGCAACTTCTTATAAAAAGAAATTTCGCCCCTCTTGTTGCAAAAGATGACATGACCATGATTGGTAAAAAGCACCATGATTGTGTCAAATGGTACTAGATGCTTTGGATGATATTCGTCTCCCCTTTGCAATACCACAACTTCTGGGCAAATTTCCTCGTCTTGATCATCGCCCGGGCAGTATCCTTCTATTGATTGCAATCGAACAACTTTTACAGGTGGATCATACTTTTTTCTCCCCATAGATTGTTCTTCTTCCCGAACAAACTTGTCCAGAGCAGCTTCTATGTGAGTCAATTCTATCCTAAATGGACCAAATGTCGAGGCAAAAATCTTACCGGATCTCGTTAAAAAAATTAAATCCATCCCGAAGTCAATACCGTATGATAAATCTTGATATCTAGCTATAAAAGCAGCGCAATCAACCACGTCAGCAGTATTCTTAATTGGATCATGGTCTTTAGCTATTTTATATTCATCAAAAAAATGATTCGCATTTAAAATTTCGTAAGTCCAATCAGGATAGTCGTAGGAGGATATAATCCCCAGATTCTCGATTATGGCTGTAGAGGAATTCCCGGTTAAATAAAGCTTCTTTACATGAGGTAATCCTCCTTCTTGTTCACCTCGGTTCTGAGCCTTGCACTTTGCATGAAGATAAGAATAATGAAGTGTTTCATAAGACGCGAATGTCTTGTCAGCACGCTCCTTCACATGAACCAACTTAGTTCCACTATAGTCTGGTTTGAGAAATATCCATTCACGACGAGGAAAATTATCAGGATCACAGCCACCATTACGTAGAAAAGACTCTGATGTTTGGCTATCGAGAACATAGGTTTCACCCGAGGTAGTCAATACATGATACATATACGGATGAACTTCATTAAGAATTATCGAAACCGGAGGAGCTGGAAAAATAACCTCCTCCGGGTCAACATAAAACAGGTACTTTTCTTTCAACATTTGGCATTCCTTCGCGTCCTCGATATTTTTTCTATGGTTAAAACTTCTCCATGAATAAGTAACACCATTCTTTTCCGACCATGAGTAAATTTTAGCTTTACATCTCAAATGATATTTAGCTTTCCAATCCCAATTAGTGGTATCTTGATATACAACTAAATCTTCGAAAAAGGTTTTAACATAGAGATTACGCCATACATTTTGCTGACAAGAATATAGATATAATGCTTTGCTGGTTAGGAGCAAAGATATAATATCTTTAGGTTCAAGTAGTGGAATCAAATGATCCACAACAATATCTTCTGGTAATAGTTTATCCATGATTTGAATTCGATATGGAATAATTAGATATCACGAAAGAAGAAATTCAAGTCCAGAAATGAATTGTAGTCGTACGTAATTGTTACAGTAAGCTGAGCTGAAATCTGTTAAGAAAATACAACAACGAATTCAGAGTTTCAGAGCCAGGAGGCATCACTTCACGCGTAAGTTACGCGTTCGCGCCCCTTAATTATATCACGTGCATATGTATCACGTGCATATGTATCACGTGCATCTGTATCACGTGCATATGTATCACGTGTATATAAATCCGAATGTCGATCGATCCGTACGACGATTGAAAATTTGGTATCGATCTTTCCTTCACCACCAATGGACTCAATCAAACTATTTAAAATGAAACTATGTATTTAAGAAATAGAAGGCTAGCGGGCATATTTGGAACCCTCAACATTATAGAGGTTACCAGCTATCGGAAAATCGGCGTTCGATATTCACATTTTAACCGAAGTCGCCCATTATTTGTATGGTTCAGTGATTTGGTTGTCATTAGACCAATTAGAGCTCCCGAAGAAATTATATTCCATGCTTTGGAGGAAAAAGGGGTACCAAGATATGACCTATGGGCAGTTAAGTCGGTTTGGAAAAGCATTATTGAAGATGAAACTCGATTGAAGGAATTGTATAATCCAAAGATTTATGAAAATAGAATGAACGATAAGATAAAACTCAAACATTATCTTAGATTGCATTATAAAAATTGGTTGGAAACTGCTATTTGTGACACTTTGAATAAATTGGAATCAAAAAATGATAAAGTGCTTCCGTCTGCGGTTAAATCATCGCAAGGGGTAACGAAGAAGAAAAATTCTATTAACCGACAATTCATCCAACAAATATATCATCAATTAGTGGATCCAAAGGGTTTTTATATCCCGGAAACTATTCGGAAACTGTTAGGAGTTCTTCAATTAAGAAAAATAAAATGGGGTTTGATTGCTAATAGTGGACCTCATCTGCCGGAAATTATGACCCATTTGGCCAGTAAGGAGAAACTACATGAAGAGAATGGTGAATACTATATCCAGTTGATTAGTTCAAATTCCAATTCATCAATTCCAATATGCAACGCAATTGATGACGGATGGCCTAAACCATATCTTCACATTTTTCAAAGAGCCATTCAAGAAATTAAGAATCGGCTTAAAGTCAAGAGTACTTCCCCTGTTCCATTACTGGAAATCTATTTTGTTGGTTGTTCGGTTTTAACTGATAACAATGTACGAGGATTATCTTCACTTTCTATGAAGAGTGTATTATTGACTGAATCTTTTAAAAATCCTACCTCGGATATTGAAGGCTTGGATGTCAGTGTTATCCAGAATCTTGATAGTTTCAGAATTGTTGATATTTCCGAATTATACAGTGCACTGTTTCCTAAATCTTATGCTGAATATTATAAATCAGCTCCTTCATTGGAAATGATAGCTGAGGGTAATAAACCACTTGACGGATTATCTGCAATATTCAAACCACAGAAATTGAGTGGTAATATGGGGTTGCTTATGGCGAGATCGCAGTCGTCTGCTGAGAAACCAAAATCATCGGTTATTCCAGGGGGGGTTTCTAATGTCATCCACGATCAAATTTCTAGTATAAATGAAGAAAACAAAGAATTGGGACTATCAGATTTTAGTTTACCAGCGAAGAGACCAGTGTTAAGGTTTGAAGCTGCAAATGCTTTACAGCCTTTACATGATTAATAGAACTACGGCTGTTGCTCATGGAAGTCACTGAGTTTGATCAGGACCGGTCTACAAAATTATTTATTCTACTAATTGTTATTACTATAACTTGTCATCATCATCGTAATAATCATTAATATTATTATATTTATTTTTCTGTTTATTATAGTTGTATCATATCGGTTCTATTTACCGTTGTTGCTGCTGCTGTTGCTGATGTTGAAGTTGCTGCTGAACTTGGTGCAGTTGCTGTAACTGATAATTATCCTTGTAGCGGGCCATCGAAGATGGATTCAAAGAATATAAACTAACATGAGAAGAATGTGCAGATAAAAAAGGTGGACTTGGACTCCAATACTTTC
Source organism: Sugiyamaella castrensis (assembly GCA_030583505.1). Classification (NCBI taxonomy): domain Eukaryota; kingdom Fungi; phylum Ascomycota; class Dipodascomycetes; order Dipodascales; family Trichomonascaceae; genus Sugiyamaella; species Sugiyamaella castrensis. Next base: position 30,277 of record JAJMIF010000070.1, read on the forward strand.
TAGACCCACCATCTTGCCATGAATTCTTACGAATCAAAGTCTTTTGTGAAATAACCTCTGATTTTCTTCTATAATGATATGACTTTGGTTGTCTTCCAGCAGTAGCTAATTTTTCACTAGAAGTAAAAGGATGTGGGATCAGCCTAGACCGAATATCCAAAATAGCTCTATCAAGTGCTAATTCAATCGCACAATGGTTTCTAATAATTGCTATTTTAGGCCAAGTTGCTGCAGCAGCTCGTTTTTTAGTTGCACTAAAAAAATCGGGAGATGGATTTTTAAATAATTGACCTAATTCAGATAATTTAATTTGTGGTAGAATAGTAATATCTCCCGAATATTGTTGAGCAAGTACTGAGCGAAATTTCGAACTAGTATTCTTAAAAATACCTAATTCTGTCATAATTAAGAAAAAATGTGATACTTCATCACTCAAAAGATCTTGAGTGAAATTCCATAAATCACTCCATCTTGAAAAGAAGATCGATTTTTCATAATAGGAACCAGCAATTGATTCAGAAAGCTTAAGAAATGGAGCCACATGAGGATTCACTTGACAAGCTATGAAATGATTTACATTAAACATTTCCGATAATCGCGCTAATGGAAGATCATTATCGACACTTCCATCAATAAAAGTAGCAGGACTCCAAGAATAGTGTTGACCAGTTCTTGGGTTTTTAGCCAAAATATCATAAGAAGCAAAAACAAGTGGGACTGAACAAGAAGCACAAACTGCAGACCATATAAGAACATTTGGAGCAGTCAAATAATTTAATAATTTAGGCATTTCATGTACAGTTGATGGTGATACAGTAACATTTAATATTCTACGAGTTCGATAATAAGCTTCTTGAAAAGTTAAATCTCCTAAAAGTTCTCTCATAGTACCAGATAAATATTTATTATCAAACCAAGTACCATATTTAAGAAATCTAGTAATCCTTACTAAAGAACTTTCTTCACTACCAGTTTTTTCAAATATATCAAAATCTCTATTCAAAAGTTCTAACATATCATCTAATTCTTCATCTAGATGAATACATAGAATACTAGCAAAAATCGATCCAGCAGAAGATCCAGATATAACTCTTGGTAATAGATTTACACTTAAAAGTTCAAGTAAAACCCCAACATGTAATACACCAAAAGTACTTCCTCCAGAAAGAACTAAAGCAGTACGGCCGAATGCTTTTCTAGTTTGAATTAATGTACTAAGTAATCTAGTATCATCAATTTTAGAAGATTTCATTAAGGTTTGAAGGGCTAATTCACATTCAGAGATATAATCTTCAATCAGTTGTTTTGTACCAGTATAAGAATTTTGATATAAACGAGGATCACCCATATTACCTAAATTTCTCTGTAAAGTTGTACGAACAAGGGTTAATAGAGCTTCTACGTCGTTTGTTTCTCTTGCATGACGCAATTGATGTAATTTATATTTGACTAGTTCAGGATCATAGAATTCTGAGTCATCTTGTTGTTTCCATATATCGTTTCCTAGTAGTGAATCTAATTGACGAGAAACTTCTAACCAATGACTATAAGATTCGGCATGTTTCTGTTGATGTTTCAGAGCTTGTATAAGGCTGGAAGTTTTACGAGGATTGTGATGTTTGGTGGTGGTGGTGGTTGTGGTGGTGCTGGTAGTGGAAGTGGCGGCGATGATAGATTTCTCACTAGAAGAAGAAGAAGATAAATTCATATCCTCTTCTTCTCCAGTAGTCTTCGTAGAGCCATAAGACATACCAGGGAATTTTTCAGGAAGACGACTTGCTAACCATTTTAATACTTCATATACAGTATTATGAAGTTTTGAAACAGACTTGGCATAATTTATATCCGAATCATCACTATCAATATCAATATCATAATGACCACGATTACGAAGTCGACTTTTGTTTTCTACTTTAGCTCTATCATATCCATCATCATCAATAAGATTCCCAGTCCCACGTAATGGTTTCCTTGAACTCTCTAGTATATATTGAGTTTGAGTTTCTGATGATACCATAATCATTGGATTAGAGTCGATACCACCATCAGGGTTGACCCCAACAATCTCATTGCCACCACCTTTCATGAGAATAGATAATGCTTAAAATAATAATAATAAAAATAAGAAACAAAAGAAGAAAAATAAATAAGGTTGTTGGAATTCTTGAAGAGAGTTATAAAGATAAATCAATATGTAATGATTATTGGTAGAGAGACAGAACAAAGTCTTATATTTATTTTACTTCTTCTTCTTATCCGACTTGTCCTTGTTTTCTTGTTCTTCCTGTTCTTCTTCCTGTTCTTCTTCCTGTTCTTCTTCCTGTTCTTCTTCCTGTTCTTCTTCCTGTTCTTCTTCCTGTTCTTCTTCCTGTTCTTCTTCCTGTCCTTATTTGATTCTTTTCTTGGCAATTGATTGCCTCTTATTTCTTGTAATCCCTAAATGATTCCTGTCCTATTTTAGTCCGGGGTAATGCTATATTTAAGTAATGAGCTGCGCAGTTTAATTAAGAGGTGTTGGAGCCGAGTGGGTCGGGACCTAACCCTTATTGGTTGTTGTTATTAAAGGTATATATATATTTTTGTATATCGATCGTATATATATTATCATATAAAGGCCCTTTCCCTGGAGGGTGTTAAAAGGGCAAGTACGTACAATCATTGCAATGTATTGAATATTAGTTCCGTCTACAGCGCAACAGAGGCTAGTCACGGGATAAAGGTTTATGCGCGCAGACTGCGGGCGTCACTGGGGCGTGTTAAGTTAACATTAACGTTAACGTTAAGTTAACTTAACGGGTTAACGTTATGCGTTTGGGTACGTACCGTTATTGCGCGCAAGTGATCATACGGCTAGCTGGATAAATCATAAACTGATAAACTGATAAAGTTGATAACTTATTGAGTGACAACAAGAAAAGAGATATATGTATGTTTAACAGTCATTGACCTAATTTAATGCATGTGAAAGAGCTCGACGATAACATGGACTCATGCGCAGTGCGGGGTAATATTGACTGACTGTATTAAGATGTAAGCGGGTGACTTATCAACTGTTACTAGCTGTTAAAGTATATCTATGCTATTCTACTTAATCTGGACGGATGAATTTCTACAGTGGGTACAGTACAGTACAATTTCTTCCGGTTAATGGGAAAGAACTCTTTGCAAGAATAGGATACTCTTAATAAGATATTATCGTTTTAGGTACAGTTAGATTAGCTTTAGAGAACAAGACACAAGGGGGAAACATATCAAGTCAAGAAAGACAGAAGTGGGGGGAGGGACATAAGCTTCGATCTGAGTCAAAGTTGCTAGTTTGGGTTTCACACTCTTCCTCCGATGACGTTCACACTCACGCCACCGCCACCGCTTCACTTCGCCAAGATTCTCTCTCCTTTGCTCATCTCAGAAATAGTCTGGTGGCTGAAACTTAGTCCAAGATCCCTTAGCTCTCTATACCTACTGTTGGTCCTGTCACTCCTGTGGCTTCATCGTCAGAATTCTTAGCTCTATCTACGCTCGAGAATCTGCTTTTGACACCTGGCGTCTAGTCCCAGATCTGTCTATTGCGCTTAACGACTCGAGCTTAGGGGTTGGAGACATGTGGACAGGTTTTTTTTTTACACGATCAGTCTTTTTTATATATCTTCAAAGTCTATTATAGTTACATATATACAACACACAATAACAACATATTACCTCAGTCAATTGGCTGTCATATTGCGGCTTACACGGCTTACACGGCTCATGGGGCTCATGGGGCTCATTGGGTCTGTCTGTTCTGTCTTTTACATAGCTCTTGCGCAAAACTCAGTCTGCCACTACACTCACAAAAAAAATCTATATAAATAGATGAAGTAGCCCATCAGCTTTCTTTTATTCTTTTCCTCTTTTTTTTTCTTTTCCTTAATTGCCGCAGAAGTTCAACATCTTCGTATATGGTTCTTGCCTTTTACCAGAGCCATCCGGGTGTAGACTTTACTATACGGTTATAATAGTTTTTGGAAAGTTTTTTTTTGGTATTTAATCTGCCTTTTCTCTAGAAGCAGACCAAAAACAAAAAAAAATATGCCAGAGCCAATTTGGACTGGATCTTTTTTCCATTGGATGATACGAGGTCGTTTCATCCAACGGATGATTGATTAATTTCGAATTGGATGGTAATTGATATAGATAGATTAATTAGGTGCACTTCTCTGCCTCTGGCACAGCTAAACCATAGACCCCTAGCTCTGGTGCCAGAACTGCCAGAACCACCTAATAAATTGATATTCCAATAAATATAATAAATCATGTTTCTGTTTCTACACATTAAAATAAATAAATAATAATATCATAACATCTATATGCTTAATCCATGTCAGACATCTATGCTCTTTCGATTCGTTGTTTTCTAGCCTGATCTTGTAGCATGATCCTTTCAAAAGCATTTAAAGGTTTCTTCTCCACAGGTTTCTTACTGATACCAGCACCAGAACCACTTGATTTGCTTGATTTGCTTGATTTACTCGAACTATCTGACCCAGCTGAACCATTATTAACTGCAAATACATTTTTCCGCGATACTGATCCACTATTTGGTAAAGCAGTCTTAATTATAGAAACCGGTTTAGTCGTAGAAGAAGCTTTCGATCCAATATTCAACGATACTGGTGCGGAATATTTCCCTTCTCGTTTCAATTCATGACCCACAGTTTCAGTGTCAGAAGTAGTACTCAAGCTCTTTTTAATCGTCTCTTCTTTAGCCTGTGCTATTCGATTCTGTAAATCTTTCATTGCTCGATATTCATCTCCTTTATCGGCACGTTCCTTTTTCCGTATAGCCTCTTGTCTCTTAAGAGCTTCAGGAGAGTTATCGATCCACGAAATACAAACCCCGTTTTCCTCCGATTCTTCAACTCTACATATCCCCTCTCGACCTAAATATTTGACAAATTCGGTCAATGAAAGCCACTTGGTTGAATTCATATGTATATGTTCTTTGTTCTGGATGTATTCTTGATAGAATTTGTTGGCGTTGATGGACTTCTCTCCATGGCTAGTTCTCAATAAGAATAAAAAATCACGCTTAAACTGCTGTGAGTATTCTTCGATGCTTTTATTAGGATTCTGACCAACCAAATGCATTTGTCGAACGTGCGATTCACTTTGAGTATGACATTTGAATCCATTTTCATCTCGGCATTGTTTTTCACATACTTGACAGTACCATCTTAATCTCTGCAGGCCCTTGGCCTTCATTTTATTGGCAACATATTTAGGAGTTCCTACCTCTGCTTTTGCCATTTTAAATGAACAAAGAGAATGGCGATAAAAGGTATGTCAAGAAGAAGATAAATTAAGAACGAAAAGAAGTATGAGATGAACCTGATCAGATTTGAATATTAGATCATCTGTCTTACAAATAGCACAGTGGGGCGGATTTTATTCTATAATCGAGGTTAGCGAGGTTAGAGAGCCAAAATTTTATGCTTTAAATAAAAACTATATGTCATAATCGGGTTGGAGAAAAATCCAAATCTCTGGTCTCTCGAGACCTAGTTTCTATTCTTTGACTGTTTGACAGAATATTATAGCTTGCTCGCATCCTTGTCGTCAATAAGGGTCGTGAATGAAGCAAGAGAACCAATGCCCGGAGGGCGGAATAAACTGTGGCAATAAGTAACACTTATTAAATAATGCTATTTTTTGATTCTCATAGACTTTAAGGAGTCAACTTAAAATCAAAGGTTATGTTGGACTGGACTTCAGAAGTTAATAACAGGCTTGAATTGTACCAATAATCAGTGATACGTAAACATTTCGTTTTGTCCCTATTTATTCAAAACGTTCATATATATACAAGCGCCGGACCTCTACGATTCTGCTACGTCCCAGCCGCCGCAAACAGTTGTGGGCGAAAAGGAAGGCTTTTGGGGAGTAGCAGTTCCCAACAGTCGGAGATTGATCTGCTCCACGATGGATATGACAATAAGTAGAAACAAAATTTGAGAGAGCCCTCTGGATCTTATTGTTAAGATAGAGTAATCTACCACTGTCCAGAGCCCTCTGGATCTTATTGTTAAGATAGAGTAATCTACCACTGTCCAGAGCCCTCTGGATCTTATAGTTAAGATAGAGTAGTATACCACTGTCCAGAGCCCTCTGGATCTTATAGTTAAGATAGAGTAGTCTACCACTGTCCAGAGCCCTCTGGATCTTATAGTTAAGATAGAGTAGTCTACCACTGTCCAGAGCCCTCTGGATCTTATAGTTAAGATAGAGTAGTCTACCACTGTCCAGAGCCCTCTGGATCTTATAGTTAAGATAGAGTAGTCTACCACTGTCTAGAGCCCTCTGGATCTTATAGTTAAGATAGAGTAGTCTACCACTGTCCAGACCACTCTCTAAATGATGGTAACATCATAGACACACGATCATTACACCCTGCCTGTTCTCTCATAGCTTCAGCTTCTGGTAAAGCATTTCTAATGAATTCAATTCTATTCCTACTGGAAGGATGAGTTGATAAAAATTCAGGAATCGTTCCTCCACCACCACCTCTTGCTCTGGAAGACATGGCTTCTTCAAATTTAGACATTCTTTCCCATAAATTAACCGCTTGAGATGGATCAAAGCACGCTTTACTCATCATCATAAGTCCCACATAATCAGCCTCACGTTCCATTTCTCTACTGGAAGGTAACTGTAATAGACCAGAAATCAACAACCTATTCAATGAATCTGACCCAGTCACCGTGTAAAGTAACAGACCAAGAGCAATATAAATTGGTGCCTTGGACAAGTTTTCAGCAGTATGACGAGCCACTTGATGGGCAGTTTCATGAGATAAAACAGTCGCTAATCCATCTTCATCTCCACAGATTGGTAATATGCTACTAAATACGAACACTTTCCCCCCTGGTAAAACAAAAGCATTTGGTGGAATTCGAGGATCATTAATTACATGGATTCGCCAATCCAGATCCTCCAATCCAGAAACTTTAATAATTCTAGACATAACACGCTTAACCTTTATAACATCTGGATGACCTTCGGGTAATATATTGTTTCTAAATTCTGCAAGGGTTTGTTGATATCCTTGATCTCCAACAAACCTCTCTAATTCTGGTCCAATGATCATAAATCGCTTTCGATTAGAATATGGGGCAGGTTCTAAATGTGTCAGGTAGAAGATACCTCCTAAAACCAAAGCTGCACTTGTCCATTGGATTTTTTTATTCCAGTTTGAAGAATATGACCAAGAAGATCCTTGATTATTAAATCGCCTATAAGTGGCGTAACCTCGGCTGTTGGTAATGATAGAGGGATTTATTTTATAAATATGAGGGGTTAAGATATGATGTCTTATGGCTGCAGTCTGAAGATTAGAAATATTTCTTCCGGAAATAACCTGAGACTTTGCACCAGTTCCAGAGATCTTAGGACTAATTACAGTATGTAACGGGAAGAATGGACAAGTTTGAGGCACAACAGCTCTCCATTGTCGAGTAACAATAGATATTCGTCTAAACATTGACAATGGGTGATATTCAAATTATATGTGCCGATGATGATATATGTCTGTAATGGCGATATAACGACACTACTACTTTCTTATATGAGCTTGTTCAGAAAAGTCAAAAGTTCTAAGACCGTCAAAAGTTCTAAGACCGCCAAAAGTTCTAAGACCGCCAAAAGTTCGGTCAAGACTTAAGGAACTTCCTAACCCTGTATCTATCACGTGCAACGGATCCGGGTTTAATTAATCCCGCCACTATTCTTAAAGGTTCCCTAATTACCATGCTCTACGCAGAATTATTCAATATTTTGACTGACTTGGAGAAGGCGATCTTGAGAAGACTAATATGAGTCTTGAAGAAATTAAGTGAAATTAGTTTTGGAAGGAATTAAGTGAGCAATCCTACCAACAATTGTAGTTCGGGATCGGCCATTGATAAGGACCCTGGGAAGGACCCTGCCTCCTCTCCTTAACCTTGATGAGGATCTACAACGCGGGGCCCTGTCGATGAAAGTCAGATCAATTTGAGAAGACTTGAATGTAGATATCGTTAACCTATTTTCTGATATCTCTCAAGGAGAAGATAACAAGAATTTTGTCATATAGCCAATGGAAGTAGAGCTATAGCTTTCCACATCAATAGAATAGAGATGTCATGAATTCGGTTATAACGGCGGCTAATCCAAAGATTGCTTCTCTGCATTACACACACACGTCGTGCTACCTGTTTCATGCAGCATCAGTTTTGTCTTATCATCACTATGAGATAAGACCAACGATCAAGACAGCAAAAGAATAAGGCATACTGATACCCCAAGACTTCTTCTGACTCTTGCTTCAGTTGAGATTTAATGTCCGTGATGTGGCCCAGCAGGTGGTATTCTGGTGGCTTGGTCACTGCCTTAGTTCGAACTCCTCGAGTGCAGCGAGAGTTAGGGGTCTGCCAGCAGAGAGACCGATTAAGTTCATGGGTCGGAACGAATAAACACACAAATATGAGGAGAACAAGGTTTCTCGAATTTTGCCCCAATGGCTGATCGACCCGATCGATGGTCCATTTGTTCTCTATCCGCCGGAGAAAACAAGAAGCTGGGTCTGATAAGGGATCGGGGCCTAAGTTCTTTCTTAAGTTAATAATTTACTATATGCATTTTAATAACGCCCATTTTAAATTTTCTACTTCTTCTCTTCAAAATAATAATCATGACTGTTTCTCAATCAATCATTCTCTTTGAATGATACCAACTTTATCATAGGAACAATACCATAATCTTTGGTTCCATGATAAAACTTATCTTGAAGTCGTTGATCCTTGGGAATTAAGGAACGAAGAGTTCCCTCTCTCCAGCTAGTACGAACTCCTAAACCAATCATAGGTCTGATCTTATCAGATCTGTTAGGAATTACAGCTTGTCATACTCTGTTATCACGAACAAGAATAGATCCTTTAGTAATTAGAGGTTGAACTAGATTTCAGCACGCTCTTCTCTTACTTCAGCTCTAATCTTTGTGGCACCAGATACAGTATAACGAACCTGATGTTCTGAAGTATAATGATGAGTACCTCCAAGCCATAACTCGGTACCACCATTTTCGGAAGATGTTGTACAAGTAGGTATATTAACAATAACGTATGATGGACAAAGAGGATGTTCTCCCATAACATCAGAATGTACAGGTTGACAAGTTTCAGCATTTGGAAGAGCAGTATTTCCTTGAATAAAATCCAACTTAGCATGTGGTCCAACATAAAGATTGGTACCATGAAATAGAATTTTATTTAGATATGCATCACCGAAGAAATAGTTATCGTGAATAGGAGGACCCTGTCGAATATGTTCAGCCACGCCGAAACTTTTATGATGGTCAGGTTTTTGAACTTCTACAAGGGCATCTTTAACAAATTGGAAATGGTCCATGTACTTGTGACGTTGGGGTTGAAAAATACCGGGGCAGGATATGATCATTCAATAACTGAACAAAATTTGGATGATATGGATGATTATTACCGCAAAGATGGTTGGTATGGAGATGGTCCTGATAGAAATGCTATTGGTTATTATAATCCTTGGGCATTCCATTTTTATGGATCATTTTGGGGTGCTTTAGCATTCGCTGATAAAGAGGTACTTCCTTGGGGTGTCATTAAAGGTCTTTACTTGCGACATTTAAGATGGTGGTCTAAACAACCTATTTCTAGAGTCAACTCTGGATTAATGAGTTTAGGATATTCATATCCCAACGCAATTGTTTGTGAAAGATATAGTTCTCCTCAATCTCCTTATTGGGGTACTAAGATCTTTTTAGATTTGGCTTTACCTGCTAATAATCCTTTCTGGACCGCTGAAGAAATCTCTATTATTCCTAGACGACAGTTAAAAGCTTTAACTGTGCCTGGAATGGTATCTTCTCATCATCCAAACAACACAGTTGCACTTGTATCTGGGCCCTATCAAAATGGATCTTATGTTCGTTTCCAAGGAGAAAAAAAGTATTGTAAGTTTGCTTATAGTACTCGATATGCTTTTAGTGTTGAAGTCAATGATCGAAGCTTTAATGATGCAACATTGGAGATTGGATTCTCTGAAGATAGTTATGGATTTAGATTTTGAACAAAAACTCCAATTGCTAGAATATCCAAAAATTATCTCTATTCAAAATGGAACCCCTGGACAAATGTTTCAAACATGGGTATACCTGCAGGTAAATGGTATGTAAGAGTCCATCGAATCAAAACTGGTACGGATTTAATTTCACATCCTGATCTGCTTATGTTTCAAATCGTGAAGATTCTAGTGGAATTGCTGATTTAGGAGGTCAAAGAGTTGGAATTACGACTTTTCCAGAACCCAGTACGAACCTTTATCATTCCAAAACGTTAGTCCCTCAACTCAGAGGAAACCTTAAGGCTAACACAGTCACAATTTTTTCATGTGCAGTACTATGCCAGATCTAAATGTGAAAGCTTCAGACTGGATTTCTTTTCCTTCTGCTCCTAATGAAGAAGAGTTAGAAAATATCATAAAAACTTCAGTGCCTGTTTTATCTAAGGAATTGATGTCAAATGTATATCTATATATATGATTCTAATTCATGTGCATCAAATTTTGCCGGCGGTAGGGTATAGCCCCCGAACCCCAAAAGCCCTAGCTCGAGCACATGTTCGAGAATCCCCATCCACCGTTTGCCCTGTATTTCTGCCCTATTTTGAATCTGGAATTCATCAGCCTTATAATTCGACCACGAGGGCCTCCAGACAGCATACTTTACATTGATTTTTGAAACTTTGCTATCTCGTATAACTCCCCAACAGCGGCTATATTCAGATCGGTGGAATCAAAGTCAAATATAATCTGATCCATCCTATTTCTGTGATTTCTACTAAGCTGTCAATAGGGGGCAAATATCGCCCTCCTTGCCACGAAACTTTATTTCAGGAGCTTGCTGCTCACATGTTGCGATAACCCAAGGTTCGAGATTTCTTCTCAAATTTTGTAGTCCGGAATCCCTTAGGCACCCAGAAATGAATCGGCTTCATGAATTGCTTTAGATTTAAGAACGCTCATACAAATTAAGACAGTTGTTGATAGTTGCATTTATCCACATCTTGCTCCCCATAAAAATGGCATAGATTACTGATTATTGTGATCTCTCGAGAGTAAGAGATATGGTGGTTTATATCAATTCGATCGCCCCTCAAAATAGGCATCCCTCCGAGGGTAGCTTCCTGATAACCAGGGGTTATCTGATCTAAAAAATGGCCGTCGTTATGACGTGGGCTTCAAGTTTGTGTACTTCACCACGGCTTATCTGATCCAAAAAATGGACGATGTTATGACGTGGGCTTCAAGTTTGTGTACTTCACTCCTATTCCGGTGATTTCCTGAAATTTCCTCTGGTAACCTCGTTAATGTTAATAACTTTACTCTCTTGGCATAAATGAGCGTTGATCCTCGCATGACGATTTATGTAATAATCATGCACTCTGCAACTTAAAAGTCCGGACTGACAGTTAACGTTTAGTTATGACGTAACCATGAATCTCATCTCTGAGCCGCACGCTCGTCGTATAGATCTACACGTAAGTACAAATATTTAAATAGTAGTCATTATTGACCCCATTTTAACGTTGTAGCTATGCAACCGAACGCTTATAACGACAAGGCACCCACCAGCAGTTGTGTAAACAGAGCAGCAGCCGCCGTAGGCTTATATTTGGATACTCGACCGTACCGAGAGCACGGTCAGTGGTCATACTACAAATATATTATTTAATTACTACTTGAAAAAAGGAAATGAAGACCCCGTCACTTTAAGCTTCTTCACAAACAACGGAAAGTTGATATTTCTTGAATTGACTATTTGGTACTTTATTATCAAACATGAAATCAATTTCCTGTTGTGTGCGATTTTTCTTTTCTGGTAATAGTAGCAATAACAGACCAAGTGCCAAAGAAAAAATCAGTTTTATCTCTCCAATTCACCAACTGCTAATACAATAGATATGACGGATCCAAAAGCTGCAGCAATAGCAAAAGTTTTGCTAGGATAAGGGTAGTGAATGCTGTGTTGTAGACCCTCTAACTTACTTCTGCATGGACAGTACTGTAAGTTACAGTACAGTAACATGTTAGTACTGTACTGTACAAGTAACGTTAAGTTACATATGTTAACGGGTTAACTGTTAACCGTCAACTTATTAAACAGTTAACGTTAACGTTAACAGTAACTGTACAGTACATGTACAGTAATAGATAGACCCTGTACTTCTTCTTCACTACCCTTGCCCTATGGCAAGTCTATATAAACTATTTGTGTTTGTCTCTTATTCTTATTATTGTTCTAGTTCTCTATTTTAGTTATGAAATACAAAAGGAATACCACCTTGTGCTATTCCCAAGGTTCACTACCTATTAGCTAGTCAGTTGCTACTTGTTCTACGCCGAATACCCTGTCAATATAGCTGTGTCGACCGGTTAGCACCAATTGTACGACCACAGAAGTTAATGGTATAACATGTCATTTTTGAGAATGTAATCTGTTTCTGGTGAATTCGGCGGCGGTCCGAGGAGGGGAAGGGTGGGGGAGAGAACAAGATCGAGAATGAAGATAAAATAAATCTCTTCAAGGTTTTCAATCAATCAATTTGCTGGGCGATCAATAGAATCATATAATACGTACGGACAATCAAAATGGTCCAAGCTTGGGAAGATATAGCTCTTAAAAAACAAGCTTCAGTCAAGGCGAAAATCCCTGAGAAATGGATATTAAAATCAATTCCAGATGCGGATGAAGTCCCGAATTTGTTAATATACCTCAATAATATATTACCTAAAGAAGAAGTATCTATCACATCTTCTACTGTCAGAGAATTGGCAGATAATATTGCCAAAGGAAATTTGACTGCCACAGAAGTCACTGAAGCCTTTTGTCATCGGGCAGCTTATGCTCATCAAATACTAAATTGTTGTTCCGAAATCTTCTTTGATAAGGCCCTCCAGCGGGCCAATGAACTCGATGAGTATTTCAAAAAGAACAACAAAGTTGTTGGACCTTTACATGGTATTCCGATCTCATTAAAAGATCAATTCAATGTTGAGGGTATTGAAACTTCTATTGGATTTGTTGGTTTACTTGGGAAACCAGCTACTAAAGACGAAGAGTCCACTATTGTCATTCTACTCCGTGACGCTGGCGCCGTATTTTATGTTAAAACAACTGTTCCGATGGCCATGGGTAGTTGTGACACATATTCCAACGCATTTGGATATACGTTCAATGCAATAAATCGCAAACTAAGTGCAGGCGGTAGTTCAGGTGGAGAAGGGGCATTAATTGCTGCCAGGGGATCACTTCTTGGACTTGGGTAAGTTAAGTCTGTCTTCCTCTAAGCGGGGTGCTAGTATAGACTCTCGAGCATACTGAGAGCTAGGGCACCCGCCGGAGGTAGATGCGGAGGACTCGGCGAATCAGAAACTAACTGAAGTTAATAGTACCGATATTGGCGGAAGTTTGAGAATACCAGCAAGTTTTAATGGCATCTTTAGTCTTCGTCCATCTCATGGACGATTTCCATATCAGAAAGTCACAAATTCCATGTCAGGACAATCAGTAATGCCTTCAGTGGTTGGGCCGATGGCTCAAGATTTGGATGATATTGAGTTTTTTTCGAAGATACTACTTTCCACTGAACCATGGCTTTATGACGCTAAGGTTGTTCCTCTTCCTTGGAGAGAAATTCGGCTTGACCAAAAACTCAGCTTTGGAGTCATGAAATGGGATGGAATAATTCATCCTCATCCACCAGTCAACCGAGCTATTGTTGAAACTATCAAGGCTTTAGAGACTGCAGGTCATGAGGTGATAAATTGGGAAGCTCAAAATCATAAGGAAATTCTTGAAACATGTTTCCATATTTATGATGCGGATGGCCATAAAGAAGTGAATGATACTTGCAATCGCAGTGGTGAACCAGGAAAGGTGGCAGTAACTCCCAGAACCATAAATGAGCATTGGGCAGATGCTGATAAAAAATATCAGATTCAGGAAAGATATTTTAATTACTGGAATGATACAGCTAAACGGACCTTCAATGGTAAGCCGGTTATTGCCTGGATCGCACCAGTATGGGAGTCGGCGTCAATCACACCTAAATTCGGCCAAATGAAGTCTTCTTATACTGCAACACTAAATCTACTTGATTGTTCAGTAGTCGTGACTCCTGTAACTGTAGCTGATAAGAACATTGACAAACGTGAGATCAATTATGTTCCCATTAGTGAAAATGATAAGTTAATATATGAAAGTTATGACCCAGAAGTTTTTCATGGTACTCCCGTTTGCGTACAAGTCATTACTAGAAGATTCGAGGAAGAGAAAGCTGTAGCCACATCTAGGATTCTTCGGGATGCCTTGAAATATGTCAAGTACAGGTAACGAAATAAAGTATTTATTCTATTTTGATCTCCATGGGTTTGATCGTCTCCAAATGGAGAGCTATGCCCCGGATTCCGCTCGCAAGACCATTTTGTTTTTATATCACGAAATATATTACTTATAACTATACAACAACCCAGGCCTAGCGAGACAACGTCTAGCAGAAGGGATTGGGAGGTTTGGCCTAGTGGTAAAAGCGTGGGAAACCTTTATCGACCGCAGATGGGATCGAAGTTCATCGAACTCCCAATCCCCAAGCCTTTCTTTGGTGCGGAGAACAGGCTGATTAATCCTCTAGAGGAAGGCTTTGGCGTGGTTTTTGAGCCTCATGAGGAGGTTTTTCCCAGCGCCCTTAAGCTAGCTATATGGTGAATTCAGGGCTGGAATCTAGAAACTGAACGAAACAAACTTATATTGAAATTACGTAAGCAATCCAGTGTCTCACCTATTCTTTGGAGGGCGAGGATCGAAGTAGATTTAATAAATAAATAATAATAACGTCTAGCAGAGGCTTATCCAGCAGAATTTCCAGCTGCCAAGAACATTAACCTACCTTGCAAGATTGCTAAGGTTAATGCCGTTGAGGATTAAGATCCGCTCTCTACTACTGCCTTCCAGGGGTTTCTGATCCAGACGGGCCAGCCGCCGGGTGCTTATAACTCGCGTGAAGAGCTACTCTCCCCATGTTATAGAGTAACTTACGTAGAAGTGGCTGCTTGTCAGCAGCAGCGTCGCGTAAGCACAGGCACCTGTAGAGTGGCCCACTTGATGTTATGCTATATGAAACGGATTTCGTGACTTAGCCAGGCCAGGCCAGGCCGTCTTAACTCTGTAATGCAGCTATATAAAAGGTTGGCAAGGAAACAGACTGTTAAGACACATCAACCATTTTAAGGCTATGGCCCGGTTCATTGGAATGGGCCGATGGTTATAATCTAGATACGCACCATGCTACCCAGTACACGTAAGTTAATAATTAACTTTAAGTTAACTAACGTTTAATAGATTACAGTTGTCTCACATTGGCGACTCCAGCGCCAATTCTTCAATGCCAGGAGACTTTAAGTTATTAGCTCGATAATCTATCAATCCATGGAGTCAATTAATTAATTAAAGTCATCTGGACGGCTGGCCACATAGATCTATCAATAAACAGAGAGCCCGGAAGTATGTGAAAGAATACGGTTGATCCGGGGGCAAGGCCCCTCTACAACAGGCTTTTAACTAAGTTCCATAAAGGCCGACCCCCATGAGCATCACAGGAGAAAGGGGTCGACATGTCGGTCAGCGACACAGCCCCAATAACAGAGGCACACTCATTGAATACTTTGATCAAGTGTAGCGAGTGAATAGATAGTCTGAGAGAATCCCTGTTATATAGGCGTGGCTTATAAGCGCGGTCTCACGATGCCGTTCTGGACGCACCCGGCCAGTTTCCCGGATAAGGGTGAAAAGTAGGTTGTGGATGAGACTAACTGCATTGGAAACGATCGTCAATGCAGAAAAAAATAGAGATTCCTATTTAGGAAATATTGGAATGGAGTCCTTCCTTCCGCATTTGAAAGTCTCCTTTATTTCACCCCCTTAAAATGGTCTCACAAAGTATCAATTGGTTGAACTCGAAAGAAACATTTCACGAAGAGTTTTCGCGGCATTGGCGCCAAAATTGGCTGGAACATTGTCGATTGAAGTTGCAGAAACATAATGTGTGAAGTTTTGCTTGGAAACAACAATTGAACGAAAGCTACTGCAGGTTATAACAATCTTAATGGCCGCCGGGGCATGTCATGCCCCAGAGTCAGTACACTCGAGCCAGTGGAATTGGTTGGTTTATTGATCGACGGAAACACAGTTAACGGTTAACCCAGATATTGCCGCGTTTCTCCTGCGCGTCGAACCGTTGAATTAATGAGAATATTCCCTTCTGCGTGTGTGTACATTAAGTCAATAACAGGTTAATGTTAAGTTAACATTTTTACGCTGCACAATTGGGCTACATACGGGTTTTCCCAATCATGTTGATCAGGAGTCGGTAGTCAAGGCGGTTGATGGCTAGGAAAGGTTAACTAACAGTTAGGTTAATTCTAAGTTAACGTACCTTAAAGATCTCGCATATAAACAGTTAACCGAGCCGTTGACTGGACGACACTCTCTGCAGATTATGTTGTTCCAGGAGCCGACCGATACTTACATACTCTTTTAATTAACTTTTCTTAACTTCATTCTTATCTTAACGAGATACTTTTTACATCTTCGTGAAGAACAAATTTTCAAAAACTCTACGACGAGTTGTTCTTATCTTATCAAACAGAATATTAATATTTTTCCTCCAGTTAGTTCTTCCTAGGATTAGGTCTATTAAGTCCTCGGTTATCATATCAGTCGTTTGAAAAGTAGTTCTTTTATTATCTGATTTCCTGGTTGGCAGTTTCGACGATTTTACCTTTTTGTTGGACAGTTCCCCGGATCCTTTACTTACACACTCCCTAATTAAAAATAGAATTCGAGTGGGGATACTGTTGGCTACTTTCACAGATTCATTTGATTTCAAAATCTTTTTCTTGATAGAGTTTTTTTAATCATCATATGGAAACAATCCGGGTCCCACTCTTTATATGTTTTGTAAACAAACAAATCATTTTTTTATCCTGAGAAGAAAATCATTTTTAGTGGTTTATTACCGTTAGGTTAACTGTTACCAAATTCATCATACGGTGTGGATTCAATCAAGTTTTTGTAAATTTTTTTTTATCATCTACACTTCTCTTCCTTTAATTTTTTGTTTTATTTATTCAAAAACAATGATCCTAAATAATGGTCATAACCATGATAGGCATTTACAACAACCTTCAGATGTCCATATAAACGATAACAATAATAACAAACCTTTACTTGGCGCAGTTGTATCGGCAACTACTACTTGGTTGCTTCGACCTCGAGATACTTCGACTGCTGAACCTTCATGTGCTGCAAATGATGATAGTGGAATATGTCAAAGACCAGTACAAACTCAAGCTCTTCCAATTGCTCTGGGTGTTACTATACCTTGTGTAGTGGCAGCATGTCTTTTAATATATCTTCATTTCAGACATGTGAAAAATTTAAAATTGGAAGAAATTGTAAATAAAGATATTGATGTCGATATGGATGATTTCGACACTGCTGTTAATTCTGGAGCAATGGGTGGCGGCAGCACTGAGCATTTAGGTCCTTATCCTGATAACTATTCCACTCGCCGTGGATCCATGGAGACCGCTATGTCTGGTGAAAATCCATTTTATTCAAGGGCACCATTTTATTCACTTCATCCCGAATTATCTACGTCTAAACATTCCTTGGAAGATTACTCAAGAACATTACATTCAATGGTCGATTCCAATGTATATCCCAGTAATGTCTCTATTTATTCATCGTCAGGAATTTCTAAACCATATCCTAGTAATGCATCTATTTATTCTAGTTCTGGTGGTATTTCTAAAATGGTAGGACCACCACCATCTTCTAAATTCCCTCCTCAACGAGTTGAAAATAGTAGTAGGTTGAATAACAATACTCTATCAGAGCATCGACGGTCAATGTCATCAGCAGAAACATCATTTATTTCATCTGAAAGAACTGATAAAGGCGATTCCACTATAAGTCCGCCATCAACAGTAGCTGATTCTCCTGATACTTCTAATCATCATATGAATAATAAAGATGATGATATGCTATTTCAACCGAAACTGCAACACCAGCAACCGGAGACACTTCCTGTATATCCTGAACCAGTTTATCATAGGAAATCCAGTGGTAGTGAATTGGGATATAATGACAACAACAGTATTACAGATAGTATAAGATTTAGTCAAGATTTAAAGTTAAGAGATAAAAATCGGATTACTCAAGGGGATGATCATTTAGATTATCCTTATGATCAAGGAAGAGATAGTATACGATATAGTCAAGAGTTTAAAGCTAGAATTCCCAGTCATACTGATTTAGAAAGTGAAAGAAGTAATTTCTCATTTGAGAAGAAAGATTATGGGAACGAGTCTGAACAGTCTGAATCTGCCGATTTGGATCGCAGTGATACTAAACATTTCGAAAGAGTCAAATCAATTTATCGAGAATATCTCCCTGAATCAGCTGAATCTTCACCAGAACTTGAACCGAATGAAGGACCAAGAGAAGAGATTCCCAATATTGAAACAATTGATCATAGTCGAAATCCATTCTATACTAATAATCTTGGTCATGATACTTCAAGGAACGATTCGAACTATGGATATGATCAGCCATCTCATGAAAGCAATTATAGATATGACCTGTATGAAGAGCCACAACAACAAGATACTTATAGATCTAATGAAGAGCCACAACAACAAGATACTTATAGATCTAATGAAGAGCCACAACAACAAGATACTTATAGATCTAATGAAGAGCCACAACAACAAGATACTTATAGATCTAATGAAGAGCCACAACAACAAGATACTTATAGATCTAATGAATATCAGGAACATCATCATCAACAACAACAACAACAACAACAACAACACCCAGAAAACCATCACCAAAATCCTTACGAAAAATCATCCTCTGAAGAACTACCATATCCACCATATAATAGTAAAGAATCTACCACTGGATCAACTTATCATCATCAAAGTAACAGTGTGTCAAATTCGGCTTATGATAATCGTAATATGTATGATTATGGCTACGATAATAATAGGAGTCATAGTGCATATGATAATCGCTCTGATTATTACCCTGGTTCAGATGGTGATGGCCCAGGTAGAAGTCCATATTTAAATAATTCCCATAAAGGATTTGCTTCACCAGAACCTTCGCGTGCAGTAACACCCTTGGCTGATTTGACAGCATTACCTGTACCTCATAATTTGACTAAAGATGATTCTGTTCTCCTTGGATTTGCACCTCAGAGAAGAAATAAAGGTGGCGCAGCATCACCCGCACTAATTCCAGCATTCAATCCATTAAACAATTGGAATGGTTCAGAAGGTAATGCTTTACCAAGTCCACATGCATTATTAAGACAAAGTGTAGCTATGATGCCATCATTGGAATTTGCACCACCAAAGAAATATGGGACTGCTAGTAATAATGGTAGTAGAACTGGATCAATGACTTCTCATAACACAGGAGCTGCTTCACCGAATCCAAGCATAACGTGGGGTTATACTCTTAAAGCTAGGCCATCATCTCAATTAGTTCCTGATGCTAAAGATACTCAAATGTTACGACCTCAAATGGATATGCGATGAGTATAATTATTAAAACCAGTTTTGTAAACTATAAATTAACTATTGCATTTTTTTACCGCCAGAAAAAAAGTATCACGCAAATGCTCCGAGCAAAACCAGGAACGGGGTCTAGACCAAAAGAGTCCCAAAATTGCGACTAAGTCCGTGGGGCGCCCATGTCGCCCAAGATTCCATTGTTTGCCTACGGCAACTGGAGCCCCACTCCAGACAATCAGGCACAGAGTTTGTTTGCCTCCGGCGGCTGGGACATAGTCCCCCCTGACCACTAGCTCTCACTAGAGATCGAGAAAACAAGACGAAGTACTGGAACAGAAGATCTATTCACGCGCTAATAGACGCGTATCACGTTCTTTTCACGTGCAGGTCGGAAAATTCCCAACGCCGAGGCGTGGTATCCAACCAGCTTTTATCTAACCGCTTAATCAGCCTAACCAGCTTAACCAGCCTAACCAGCCTAACCAGCCTAACCAGCCTAACCAGCCTAACCAGCCTAACCAGCCTAACCAGCCTAACCAGCCTAACCAGTCTAACCAGCCTAACCACCCTACTAGCATTAACATTCCCTAACCTCGTCTTAGAGTTTTTTGCTCTCCCAAAATTATAAACAATAGATGGACACATCCAAACTTCAACTTCGTTAATTTTCTACTAAGTCTCCACTTCGGATATTGTATTAGAAAAGCGATTGAGAAGAATTATTTCTAGAAAAGCAGTTTAATTGTGAATAGAAATAGTATTGGTTTCTTGATTGATTTTTATCTAGTTGTTGTAATTGTCTTGGATCCATTGCCGGAGATAAGAATTTGATTTTGTGTTTTCGTTGTTCCTCCTGTAATTAAGCAGCAAAAGGGAGCGTATTTAAGCAACGACGTTAAAAAGTCGAAACAAATTTGTATAACAAAGGTTGATAGAGATCGAAAGTTATTTCGATTAATTGATTAGTATATTCTTTATTTAGAGAGCCTGCTAGAGAGTTTGTGTTTGAGGAAGACTTCGACTTTTTCGTGGTGTACAGTTAGAGAATTCTTCGACTTCTTAATTTCCTGTTGTGATTTAATAAAATTGTTTGATACAACAATATTCAATCTTCAATATTAGAAAAGAGCTGAACTTCGAAGTTCGAGATAGTATCAATTCAGTAAAACATGGAATCCGTTCTTGACTTTTCAAATGATCTTGACTTGAATACTTTCGACAGTATTGTCGACTTGTTCTATGGCAACAAGGGAACTCCTGTTGAGGTTAGTATAACTTCGATCGCTTATTGTCTCTAGTTCTGTTGTATCACCGGCGGCTATGGCATAGGCCGTGTGATTGATCTTGGGTACTGGCTGGCATAGGGAAGCGAAAGGTTGAAATCTGTGGGCAGAATCCCCAGCTACTAGAGCCCAGAGCTATGGGACATCTTTGTGCTCGCTAGAATTGTTGGGTTTGTTTGTTTCTTTCATTTTTGTATATACGTACGTACTAACTTTTTATAGCGAAAAGAGGCCGAGGTTATTCTGAAAAAGGTGAGTTATAATAATTTTTTTGGTTTTCTCGTTTCGATTTGATTCACCTTTTTGATCACATTAACTAACTCTTCTTTAGTTTCAGGAAAATCCAGATGCTTGGACAAGAGCAGATAAGATTCTCCAAAATTCTCAAAATTCACAATCAAAGTGTAGGTATCTCCTTGAAACAGTCCTTAGACTATGGTATCTCTTGCTCGAGGTCTATCGAATGAATTTATATTTCACATCGAAACTAACTCTCTATTAGACCTTGCATTGTCAATTCTTGATAAACTTATTCAAACAAGATGGAAGGCATTGCCACTAGAACAACGTCAGGGAATTAGAAACTTCATTGTCAATATGTGTATAGAGTGGAGTAATGATGAAACAGTATTCAGAAGCCAACGACCTCTGCTTAATAAAGCAAATTTGACTTTAGTTCAGGTATTGAAACAAGAATGGCCTGCCAATTGGCCTAATTTCATCCCTGAAATTGTTGCTGCTAGTCGTACCGGATTCAATGTATGCGAAAATAATATGACCATTTTAAAATTGCTCAGTGAAGAAGTATTTGATTATTCTGCCGAACAAATGACTCAAGCAAAAGCCAAGAATTTAAAACAACAAATGTGTAGCGAATTTTCAGACATCTATCAGTTGTGTTACGAAGTTTTAGAAAAGGCTACTCGGCCATCTTTAATTGTGGCTACTTTACAGAGTCTACTACGATATTTAGGATGGATTCCATTGGCATTTATCTTCGAGACTCCATTGATTGATTTGTTGGTGACCAAATTTTTGACGCCTCCTCAATATAGAAATGTCACTTTAAAATGTTTAACGGAAATCGCTAGTTTGAATGCTCCAATGTATGATAAACAATTTTACACAATGTTCTATATGGCAGTTGAAGTTATCAACAAAATTGTACCTTTATCTACAGATTTGAGAACAGCTTACGAATCGGCAGGTTCGAATGATCAGGATTTCATCCAGAATTTATCACTATTTTTGTGTTACTTCTTGACTAATCATTTAAAAATCGTCGAGAATCAGGAAAATAAGGAATTATTAATAAATGTACACTTGTATTTGATCAAAATCTCTCAGATTGATGAACGAGAGATATTTAAGGGCTGTTTGGATTATTGGTCTCGATTAGTCCTTGAGTTGTATGAAGAAATCCAACAAATCCCTATATCTGACTTAAATCCTTTATTGCAACGTAATTTTGCTACAACTTTTAGTACTGGGGGGGCGGCCGATCCGGATATTCTTGCCAATTATCCTCTGCGTAAGCATATATATGCTAGTGTCTTATCTAGTTTGAGGACGGTAATGATTGAAAAAATGGTCAGACCAGAGGAAGTGCTTATTGTTGAAAGTGATGAAGGTGAAATTGTTCGTGAATTTGTAAAGGAATCCGATACTATTACATTATATAAGTCTATGAGAGAGGTATTGGTTTACCTGACCCATTTGGATGTTGTTGATACTAGAGCTATTATGATTAATAAATTAGCGAAACAGATTGATGGCAGTGAATGGTCATGGAATAATCTTAATACACTCTGTTGGGCAATTGGATCCATTTCCGGAGCAATGAATGAAGAAATGGAAAAACAGTTTTTGGTCTCTGTAATTAAGGATCTCTTGGGACTGACTGAAATGAAAAAGGGAAAAGACAATAAAGCCGTAGTAGCTTCAAATATCATGTATATTGTGGGCCAATACCCTCGGTTCTTGAAGGCTCATTGGAGATTTTTGAAGACTGTTGTCAACAAGCTTTTTGAATTTATGCATGAAACCCATGAAGGTGTTCAAGATATGGCTTGTGATACCTTTATTAAGATTGCTCAAAAGTGTAAACGACATTTTGTAGCACATCAACAGGGTGAGATCGAACCATTTATTGATGAGATCATCAAGACTTTGGATAAAATTACTTCCGATTTGCAGCCTCATCAAGTGCATACTTTCTATGAAGCTTGTGGACATATTATTTCTGCTCAACCAGTTAAGGCTCAAAGAGAGAGATTGTTACAAGATCTTATGCGGTTACCTAACATAGCTTGGGATGCTATGATGGAACAAGCTTATCGAAACCCTGAGCTTCTAACTAGTGGTGATAATGTTAAGATCTTGGTTAATGTTTTAAAGACAAATGTAGCTACATGTTCAAGTTTGGGTGCAGGATTTTATACACAGCTAGGTCGCATCTATCGAGATATGTTATCCTCTTATAGAGCAGTGAGTCAAGCCATGGCCAGTGAAGCAGAAGCGAACCCGATATTCTACCAAACTCATCGAGCACGAGCTCTGCGGGGAATTAAAAAGGAAATCCTGAAATTGGTAGAAACTTATGTTTCTCGTGCTGAGGATCTTGAAGAGGTTGTACAAAACATTGCTGAACCTCTTTTGACTACTATTCTAGACGATTATCGAGAAAGCCCCCCAGCCGCTCGTGAAGCTGAAGTTCTTAGTTGTGTCGATGTCCTTGTCAGTCGAGTAGGGTCGATGATTCCCGATATGGTTCTTGGTATCCTTGAAAAGGTATTTGAGTGTACCTTGGATATGATTAATAAGTCAATGACAGATTTCCCGGAATTCCGAGTCGAATTCTTCAAACTTTTGAGAACGATTAACTTGAATAGCTTTTCTGCATTATTAAAGTTACCGGATCAAATCTTCAGTAAGACTATTGATGCCTGTCTTTGGGCTGCTAAACATGATAATCGTGAAGTTGAATCAGCTGGTCTTAGTCTCACATTGGAAATCATCAATAATGTGGATGACTATAATCAAGCTGAAGTTTCTAATAAGTTTTTCCAGAGTTTTTTCAAACCAATTGTTGGTGATACTTTCTATGTGTTAACTGATGCTGATCATAAAGCGGGTTTCAAGACTCAATCACAGATTCTGGCCAAGATTATTGATTTAGTTGAAAATAATAAAATCACTGTTCCTCTCTATCAGGAAGGAGAAGCGGCTCCTGGCACAACCAATTCAGAATTTTTCCGGCAGTATTTGGCAACATCACTTATTAATGCATTCCCACATCTCCAGCAGGCTCAGGTGTCGAACTTTGTAGGTGGATTATTCAGATTACATCGAGATCCAATCAAGTTCAAGCTCACTTTACGTGATTTCTTGGTGCAGATCCGGGAATTTGGTGGTGATAGTACTGATTATTTATTTGCAGAAGAGAAGGAAAGTGAGCAACAGGAGAAGCAGAGATTAGAGCGGGAGAGAGCTTTGAAGGTGGGTGGTCTATTAAAACCCTCGGAAATGGATGAAGAAGTATGACTAGATGCCGATTTGCCTCGACCTTCTGAAGATGGCCAGGTGTCAGCAGCAGCCGAGGACTGGGCTGATGGGTGGTGGTGGCTTCCACCTGCATTAGAGCAATAAATAAAAATGACGGAAGGAGCAGAAAAATAAGGTGGATATGGATATATATACTACTACTATGAATCATCAGGAGTTCCGAATTAGAAACTCCTCCCCCAATATTAATTTTGTAAAACAAAAACAAACAAAAATATGTTTCCTTGTTTCAGTCCCCCTGTCCTGATGCTCTGGTGACAATTCGTTTGTTCCGCATGCCTCTGGTAGCGGCTAGATTTCGTTTTATTCGATCTGTGGCTCAAACCTTGTTTACCTCCTGCCTCTGAGCACTAGCTCATCGGCCGACGACCAGAGGTCAACTAGGGTGCCTGAAGCGAACAGAAAGCTAACTGAAATAATCGAATAGTATTAAGGCTTTCTTCTATTTACAATTTGTACAATGAATTCTTATTTCACTCAATTTTCAACAGTAGCCGTAGTAGAACCAGGCTGGATCAGTGGCCAAGGAACATTAGGAAATGGTCGTTTGATAGCATCTGCAATTTTAACATAACGACCCCTGGCTCCAGATACAGGGCCCTTCACAAGAATTAATCCTTTATCAGCGTCTACACTAACAACCAATGCATTTTGAATTGTGTTATAATCGAATCCCATTCTACCAGCCATCTTCTTTCCGGGGAATGTACGACCGGGATCCTGGTTTTGACCAGTGGACCCAGCCGAACGATGTGCCTTAGAAACACCATGCGAAGCACCTAGACCTTTGAATCCATATCGTTTCATAACACCTTGGACACCTTTACCTTTACTACGAGATTTCAAATCCACATATTGCCCTGGAACAAAATGATCTGCTTTTAATTCAGTCCCAAGCGGCAATAGCCCCTGTTCATTTCTAACTTGGAATTCACATACATAGCTTTTGGGGGCTACTTGCGCTCTAGAAAAATGACCCAACATTTGTCTAGTCACGCTACTAAATTTACGATTCCCAATCCCTAATTGAACTGCGTAGTATCCATGCTTTTCTTTAGTTTTTATATCAGTGACCTGAACACGGTCAACTTCAAGGACTGTACAAGGAAAATGAGTTCCATCTTTTTCATAATATGGTACCATACCTCGTTTAATCGCAATAAGACCTGGCCTTCTCCGGATTAATCGCCTAAGATGAGCAGCTTCCGGTGAATCATAGAGAACTTGTGCTTTGGATGGATATGTTTCTACCACACTTTGTGCAGTGAGTTTAGCGGCATATCGTCTGAAGTCAACTTGACCACCGACTCTTGATATATGAGACCACAATCTAGAGGTCGACACAGTTAATGAGTTCATTTCTCGGGTATTACCAAGGTTTTTGATTGTTTTAATAAGTAAACATCCAGAATAAATAGAGCATCTAATGATTTACTTTGGAGTGTGGAAGTTAGTTCGTCCAGGTCCATCCAGGTCCAAAATCTGATTTGAAATTTTCAGTACGGCTGAATGAACATCACGTGATTGTTTTGCATTGGGCGCGGCCGGCGCTCGTACGTCGTACATGTACCACATTAATTCCTTCACTTCACAAAGTTGGACCACGATCTTTTAGAATCTCTATTTGTTAATTGAATTGGCTCAGATAATTTTGAAAATGAATGGATCATTAATATCATCAAGCGTGTTTCGGACTGGTTTGAGAATAGAAAAAAGGATTCTTCTGTTCTCACAAATCGTACCATCATATCAGAATCAAAAGTTATGTCAACTAAGATTCTCTTCTACTTCTGATTCATCCACCACTGTCACAACTCCTATAACCCCTAATAAAAGAAAACCTGTCACTGTTAATGTTGAACTACCTGATGTAATGAAAGATCGTAACAAGAATAGGAGTTCATTCATCCTGTTTTGTATCACTATGGGTGTTTCTTTTTACGGCATTGTTAAATATGAAGACGCAAGTGCTCCTGTAGTTTCTTCTACACTTTACACTCTCAGACGTAGTGAGAAAGGACGATCAATTTTAGGTCAGAATATTAAATTTGCAAGTTTGATGCCATGGATATCTGGAACAGTCGCTGTTGCTTCTGGTGTAGTTGATTTTTCATATTCTGTAAAGGGGGATAACAGTAGCGCTCTTGTTCGGTTTAATGCCCGTCGAGAACCCGGTACTCGGCGATTTGTAGTGTTAGATTGGTCCTTAACTACGCCAGATGGTGTGAGCGTTTCTTTAATGGATGAACAGTTTCATCCATTTGTTCCTGGTCCAAAAGAAGAAGCTACTCGAAGAGTTGCTCAAGATTGAGTTCCTCGTCCTCAATGAAAATTAAAAAAAAAGGAAAAATAGTTGTACATAGAGAGTAATGAAATATATGAAATTGTTTTCGTCGTTTGTCCCTAGTTGACCCAGTCGTAACAATGAAGAAACAGAGCTACAGAGCTACAGAGCTGCAGAGAGCTACAGAGCTACAGAGCTACAGAGTAGGGCCATGCCCCACACTTGCCAACACCAACACATGACACAAGAAAAAACGGAGCGATAAAAAGAATATATTTACAATATCTAAGTATAAGGTTGTTAGGTCCTCTATTTGATCTTCCTTTGTTTCAATTTAATTGTCTCTCCATCAACAAATATTCCCTTTCCTTTATAAGGCTCAGGAGGACGATTCTTTCTAATCTTTGCAGCCAATTGCTTGACTCTTTGTTTATCAACACCTTCAAGAATCAATCGATGAGGTAATGGAACTGTGACCTTAATATCCCGAGGAATAGCTACAATAATAGGTACACAATATCCGACACGTAAACTTAGATATTCCCGACCATCATCCTTCTTTTCTAATAGAGCACGGAATCCAGTACCAACGAATTTAACAATAGATATATGACCCTCACTAACTCCAACTACTCCATTATGAAGTAGAGTTCGTGTAGTACCCCATATTTGACGTTGATGTTTCTTGTCTGAGTTCTTGACAGTAACATGTATCTTATTTGTTGGTGATGCTGATGCTGATGACGATCGACCTGAGGTACCAACAGCAGCATTACCAGATCCCACTGAAACAAAGTCCGCCAATTCAACCTCTAACGATCCATTAGGACCAGTTACTTTAGCTGAATGAGTAATATGGATTTTGGGTTTACCTCCTCGTTTATCTTCGAGCTTCATTCTGAATAATGAAATTTCATCTAATTTTTTGGCCTTGATATCTATTGTAACCCCTTCAGGAAGTACTATAGGCATACTACCGATATTGGACATAGCCATTGACGTGGAAGATAGAAGTCGAGTATTCGGCGTCCTAGTCATCATCATCCTAGGAATGGCCCGCAAACTTAGCGTCAATGATCTAACTGTATTACTATAATTCATTTTTGACTAAGTGTAGCAGTAGTACAATAGTACTAATTAAAGCACTAATCAAAGTAAACGCTGAAGTATAACTAACAGATGATAAGTAATTCGAGAAGAATATGAGCTGAAAGTTTGGACTGAAATTTAAGAATTCAATTCCAGATGTTAGGGTTTTGCTCGAAAGATTAGTCATGTAATATCTAATGATTAGTCATATATTTGTCATTTAACTTCTGCAAAAAAAATTAACGGATCGATCATCACCAAAAAAAATATTTTGACATCAACTTCGCTCACAGCACAAGCTTCAGCTTTTAAAAAAATATTTTGACAACAACTTCGCTCATAGCACAAGCTTCAGCCTTTACTTTCTTCCCTCTTCATTCTTCCTCGAATTATTTTTACTTTATCATGGTTAGAAAACTCAAACATCATGAGCAGAAATTGCTCAAAAAAGTGGACTTCCTCGATTGGAAACAAGATCAAGGACATCGAGATGCTCAAGTTATGAGAATGTATCATATTCAGAATCGAGACGATTATGTCAAATATAACAAAATCTGCGGAAACATAAGGCAATTAGCTAATAAACTCTCACAACTACATGCACATGATCCTATACGTCTTAAACATGAAGAGCTTTTATTAGAGAAACTATATAATATGGGGGTTCTCCCACCAACTGGGAAACCCAAAGTTTCTGATCTGGAAAACAAAGTCACAGTCTCTGCATTCTGTAGACGACGATTACCTGTTGTAATGTGTCGGTTAAGAATGGCTCAAAATATTTCTGAAGCAACTAAATTTGTTGAGCAGGGTCATGTTCGAGTTGGACCACAAGTAGTCACAGATTCAGCGTTTCTTGTCACTAGGAATATGGAGGACTTTGTTACCTGGGTTGATTCAAGTAAGATTAAGAGGAATATTATGAAATATCGTAATGAGATTGATGATTTTGATCTTATGTAAGTTCTCCGCCACAGGGACAGGGAGGGCTCTTTTATGACTTCTTTATTGTTCGAGATCATTGACAATCTCGCACTGGTTACGACTCACTTTTCTAGAACGCTGAGGAAAAATACAACCAAAAAATTTTCTTCCGATCGCTGTCTCGTCCGCAGACCTCGATTTTCATTACTGAGGACCCCTCCCCTGTCATTAAGTTAAATGTGTATTTTATAATCTAGCTAATGTATAATTATTATTTCTCATTATGTCATATATTTCAATGAAGAACATATTTACATGTCAATGGTTTGCTTGAAAACTAAAACCTCATTCGTGCGAATGCCATCCACTCCTTCTGCAGAGAGTTCACCAAAATCAAAATCACTATCACGATGATCAGATACTAGAACAAGTCCTAAAACTCGTACAGATGGAATGAGACTGGGAACTAACGCTAATAACTCTGAACTGCAAATTACACCCAAAAGGTTATTATTGGCAGCAAAATTGGCAGCATCCTTAAGACTAACACATCTACGATCCTCACCTCCTTCTATAGGTAATCCATTTGCACTGCGATATTGTTGACCCGAAGTATCAAACCCATTCATATAAAAGAAAACGGGATAATTTGGCTGCTTCCAGTTTAAAACAGCACATACATCTGGATTTGCCGACGAAAATATCAATGAACGACAAGTTCCTAGACCCGTAACTGGATCAGCTGAAATCTTTCGAACTTGACGGGCATGGTCAAATAGGATAGATAGAACATGATCGACATAAACATTAAGTTCAGCAAATGCCGGTAGGCCGAAACTTGATAATGACGCTTCGAGTGACGTAGGGTACAAAATGCTCACATTAAGTTTTATGTGGACAGGTAGACGAAGTAACAAATCCTTGAGTGGTATAACACGTCCAGCAATAACAGAATGAAGTTCCTTTGCATCGGTTAATGATTCAAGAGCAGACGCTAGAGCATGATTAATTCCTCCTATCCCTTCTCCTTCTCCCTCAAATTGGTTGTCATCATCTAACCTTAATAATTGATCAAGGGTTATATTACCAATGGGGATCTCTACACCGCAAACATTAACTGACCACACATCTGAGACAACTGGATGGAAATCCTTTGTTAGGCAAATAGAAACCTGACCATAAGCGCCAGATAAGGATGACGCAGTAACAAAAGACATAGCTTGGACATGATGTCTTGGCTGTTCAACTTGACTAGTAGATTTCCAATAAGTATCATATTTAGTAATCTCCAACGGTTTGCCGCTAAAGGGTCTGACTATCTGAAATCTAAACGAAATATCTCCTACCGATTTTAACCGTACATCAAACAATGGCAATCTACAACTATGTTCACTACCATGACCCGTGTCAGTATTGAAAACATATGGGAGAACCGAAGTCTTAGCAATAACCCTAGTACCGAAAGTTGAGAAAATCTCCAAATCAATAGCAAAAGTCGTCAACGAATCGACTTGGAAGGTGACTACTCTATCATTATCTGATATGGGAAGAATAATACTCCTAGGAATAAAATCTGAATCATTATTACGGGTAGATATTGTTAGTCGTCCTGCTGGTAGAGAATCCTCTTCCTTATGGAAATTTATAGGTTTAGATGAAGGATCAAATAATAATTGAAGAATGATTTTTTTGTTGTCTAAAAAGTTGTGACCATATCTTTGAAGCGGTATTATTGGTGGTGGTAAAGATAATGCAGGAATTCCATCAAGTTCAGACTCTGAAAGATCCATCTCATTCAGAGTATCTTCAATCGATCCACCACCTTGTTCATTATTATTACTCTTATCACTATGATTATAGCCAGATTGATCATAAAATTGATTTGGCCGTGATGTATCTACTTTTCCAGGCAGCTTACGAGCTAGTTCCCAGCTACATTTGGCACGACCCTCCCATGCAGCATGATAAAGTGCACTATATCCGTTATCATCATGAAGAGTAGGATCGGCATCAGCATCCAATAAAGCACGTACAGTGCGGAAATGGCCCTCACTAGCAGCATAACATAAAGCAGTCCATTGATTCAATTTGTCGAGTTCATTAACATTGATATTATATGATTTCAGTAATGGTACAAGCTTATATAATCCAGCTCGTGCCACCACATGGATAGGATAAAGACCCTCTGCATCAGCTGAGATCAGTGTAGGATTATGATCTAATAATATTTTGACAATCTCATAATTACCATATTGACAGGCTAGATTCAAAGGAATATAATCCTTTTCTGAATCGACATCGACTTTGGCCCCAGCAGCTACAAGATCCTGTACACAACCAGCATAATTATGAACAATGGACACAAGTAAAGGCGAAAAATTATCCTTATCAAGAGCATTAATGTTGGCTCCATGTCTCAGAAATGGACTGATAAGTTCTCTTCGATTATTCAAACATGCGTAATGAAGAGCAGTTTTGCCATAAACATCAGCAATAGTTACATCGACATCTTGAGATAAAGCTAATTCAATTATTTCATTTCGACCTTTAGTTCCTGCTGCTCTATGAAGACATGTTTTGCCCGATAATTCATCAACAGCATGAATGTCGACAAATCCAGATTTATATAAAGCTGAAAGGGCACTTTCGGGAGCCTCTGAAGAAATTCCTAAAAGGAAAATACGGGTTAATCTTTCTCGCGCATCTTTTGTATGTCGAAGCTTTTCGATCCAACCATTGATAACATCATGAACTTTTTCATCATTAGATTCTAAGGACAACGCAGTTTTCACAAATTCACGATATAAATTGTCATTTTCACGCAGAGTCAAATGGCCATAATCCGATGAGGCTGCTGTTGTTGATTGCTGGCTAGGAGTAGATGGTTTTGACTCACCAGGACCTGTAACTGTGATCCCTGTGCCGGTCCCTATATGTGGTTGATTTTGTTGATCATCAAATAAACCATTATCACTTTCATCAGACCAAGATTCCATCTCAATTAAGCATGACGTAACCAAATCAGAAAAGTTGGCCAACTCTTCGCGATGAAATACCGGTTGAATTTCTACTGCCCTTGATAAATAAAGTTCCTTAGTGTGCGATTTAGATCGTTTATCCCATTTTTTTAATACTTTCGAAAACCCTGTCCCATTCAGTTCAATAAATTGTTCTAATCGTTCCAAGTCCCGCCGAAACCTTTGGAAACCTTCATACAATGATAAATATGTAACAGATGATTTTGAAGATAATGCTCCAGCTTTATAAGCAGCTTGTTTTTTCTCACACAAGATATTAATCCGTACTTTAAGTTCGGCTTCTTTCTGAAGATAGAAAGTATTGACTTTTTCCAGTTCTCGTTCCAATTGGAAGAAGAAGGTGGCCTTGTTATCTTGAAGAGATCGTTCTATTTGGTGACCTGGTGTTCCAGTTTGAGGTCTTGACTGAATTGAAAGCGATTTGATCAGCTGAAAATGTTAGTTACCTTTGCCTATGCGATAACCTATGCGATAACAACAACCGCTACCGAAGGCAGATCGAGCGCAGAGAAAGAAGGTACAGGATCTGAGGGGGGAGCGCCCAAGGCACCCGCCAACTTCAGGACCAGTCTCGAGAACAACGAGAATACAAGTAAGAGGCAGATAGGCAGATAGGCAGATAGCAGATAGTCATCCCCAGGAAAGCATCCAATTCGATCTTCTTACCTTTTTTAAAGCCTTGTAATTGATAAAGTAGTTGGCATACTCTGGTAAATCGAGCTGGCGTTTGGCCAGATATTTACCGAACTTCATTCCAGGATGTTTGCACAATGATCTTAAGTGGAGTTGAAAGATATCCTAACGAAAGAGCCCGGAAATAGAAATTCTTCCTAAAAAAACAAAGAGAAATATATAACCGATGTTTGTAGGATGACTGACACACTCTCAATAGCAAAGTAAGTTACTGATTATTTACGCCCGGCTCTTAAAGGAGATGAGTATATATGTATGTCCACTTCAATAAAACAGATAATAAATAATATTTCAAAAAATGACTAAAGAGAAAGAAAGAGAGTCCACAAACAGAAAATCTTCTTTTCGCTCAACGCAAAAGAACAGTTGGTTCTTTTGAAATATGGCTTCTTCTCTCGTCGTTTGGTTCTAGCCCGCGGTCAATTCCAACTCTTTCTGCGAATGTGTCGATTCTACAGAAAATATTACTTTTTGCTGCTTAACCCTAAACTATATTCAGTGCAGATATGTGTCTCTAGCTGGTTATGCGTATGTACAGGTAACTTAACAGGTTAAGTTACTGTGCTAATCAAAGATAAAAAAATCTGTCTTAAAAAGTTACGACGACGTAGGCCGGTAAAACTTCACAAGTCAGGTGACCAGTAGCGTGGGCATTAGGTGGTGCTGGCGGTGGTACTGTTGGTACTGGTGGTACTGGTGGTACTGGTGGTACTGGTGGTACTGCTTGTACTGGTGCTGGTACTGGTGCTGGTAAGCGATCGTTGTAGTGTGATTCGTTAACTAAGACCGAATGACCAGGAGGATGCTATGATGAAATGCTGCAAATAGTGAATTGGTTCTAAGTCAGAAATTGTTTTAGAAAAGAAGTGAATAAGAATGTGACATGTTACGGGATAATGAATATCAGGGGAGGGGGGAGGGGGAGGGGGAGCTGATGGGTGTCTATGGGCATACGAGTTGGTGTAATCAAATCAGCGGAAATATTCAAAAACTTCCATATACTTTCTTAACATCGAACGAAGCGAGTAATGGTGTCTGGGACAGAGCCCCAGTCACCGGAGGCCTCGTACAACGATTCCCCACTCCATAATGTCCGCTGCCCTACCTCCAGCTGCTGAGCCAGACTTTGCGACTCGCATCGCTCGATAGTGGACCATGATCTTGCCTCTGGCGACTGGGCTTTGCCGCGTCGCTCACTTGCTCCTTCTTAATACAGAGTATAGAGAATTATCCATTCTCTAGTTTCTGGAAGCTGTGGGCTCTCTTCCCTCTCCCCCCTCTTCTCTCCTCTCCCCTGTCCCTTTGCTCACTTGGTTCGAACGACCTACCTTTCTTATAGATTCAAAATAAAAAAAATTTCAATAAATGATGAATTTTTAATTCTCTTCGGTAGTTATAATTGGCTTACTTCTTAATAAAAATGCTTTGACGATTAATAGTCTCAGTCTTTTAATGTTTTTACAATGGCTGTGAAAAAGGAAAAAATTAAGGAAAAAATTCTTTCGTTTTCACGAAGAATTCTCGTTTCGTCTTTTTAAGAAAATTTCTTCTGTTCTATAACAACAATTTTGGTATCCTTAAACAAGAAGAATTCCTTCTTTTTTTTAAGTCTTTTCCGTGGAATATATATAAGTTAAATATCTTCAAAATTCGCTTTGCTAATTTGGCAGTGAAATAATTTACGTACGTACAGTACAGTAAAGTAACTGGTTATGATCTATCAACTCTCTTTGTAACGTCTGTTTCCAACTACAGCTTAGTATTTAGGGCCAATCATCCGCTAATAAACTGAGCATATGCGAATGACTAACCGAACTACAATAACCGAATGGATAACAGGCTTACTAGTTAACTGGCTGCTGGTCTGACAGACTTGCCGGCAGCACCGCATCATGTACGGTATTCTCGTTATACCTATAGGTTATATTCACCACTCCTTTGAGTGAACCCTACTATTGGTCCTCGTCCCTCAACTGTACTTCCTTCCTCCGTTCTACCTCCGGCGACTGGAACGGTGCCCACCCCCTAGCTCTCGCCGTGTTATAGAATAGTTCTCAAATCACTTCTCAAGCTCAAGAAAACTAGGAATCTGGCTTCCATAGAGCTTGCAGGGAGTGTTGGAGGGGGGTACAGTCTTCACAATTATCCTGTCAAAAAAATCCTGAGTTAACGTTAAAACTAATCTAAATATGACCACAATTGAATCGAATCATATACTAAAATTAATATTGAAGGAGTAATTTTATAATATATATAACATTCATTTTGTATTTTGTTCTTAATCTGACGAACGAATAAGATTCTTAAATCAATCATGACAAGAGAAATGAAATATTGATCTAGTCTATTCAGGGGTACTAGGAATCTATTGTCTCATATTATTATACCTCGAATTATATAAAACATTAGACTATACCCATAGATCTTTTCAGGGGTAGACGAGGTAATATGGTAGTACTAGGCATCCGTTTACCTCAGGGGTAAACGATGTAATATGGTAGTTCTAGGCATCCGTTTACATCAGGCGTAAATTGTGCCTCCGTAGGCTGGGACTCTGCCCCAGACCCTGTTCTTAAATAAAAATTCAGATGTGATGGCGGTGTCCTGCTGGTGATAGAAATCCACATATTTCAGAGCTTGCAAAAATTAAGAACTGTTAAAAAAATTACTTGTGTCCCATTAACATGATACAAATTGCTCCACTATATCCTTCAGACCTACCACTCTGATGGATTCTCCAGAGTGGTCTCCTGTTGTCTGACTGCGTTCGGACCTTCGAGAGTCTGCAGCATCATGCTACCGTTCGGGTCTTGGCGCAAGTCAGAAATATTTCTCTAGCAGCCGCCTCCAGAAGTGGGCCTTATTAAGAAGAGGGCTCCGAGAGAAGGGTATCAAGTCTTCGCTCGTGGTCGAACGAGCTTAGCTAACCAGCCGTCTTGTGCGGGGAAGCGACTCACCGGTGAGCTCTTAACCGCTATACTACGCTCTCGGGGATCGTTAATTTATGGTTAGTATAATTTATTTATTTGAACCGGTGCACCACCACTTCTTGGCCATTTTAACGCTCCACTTAATTAAACTCAAAGTCTGGCAACTTGTGATTTCAAGGACAGTACTACTTCTGGTCCAATAGCGACTCTATCCAGAACCACGTGTCATAATTTGTTTTTCCTGAATTTTTTAAAAATGTTATAAAAAGCAATTAAGATTTTCGGCAGCAGGTCAATACTTTCCTAATATGGATCAATGCATATGTCGATCGATAAGATCCAGTGATAACATATTTTTCATATTCCACCAATCTTTGTAGTATTAAACTTTGTTTTCCCAGTGTATGGTTTTCTTGTGCTTCTTCACTCATCTACTTCTTATTGTTCATAATATCACTGAATACAGAGCAAGGTCACACTTTGTATGCTTTCCGTATCTTCGACCCCTCTCTTTCATATGTTTGCTACAACTTATCCTACCCTGATCATTGGGAAGATAATTCAGTTCGTACTTCTCCAATGTAAATATCACTGGGAAGGATGTTGGAATTTAATCATTATTTGGAGTGGCTAAGTACACTTTGATTTTCATCCAGCATGACTTAGTCAGAGACACGATCTAACTGTCAGCAATCCTAACCCTTATCTTATCTTGGGTTAGATCAGCACGCTAACTAAATGGTAGCTTCTACGTGACTTTATGCCCGACAGATTCTGTTTTCTTGCCTGACTTCTTTCGCTATAACTTGGTTGACCTTACCGATGGATTCTCCAAGGGTTATCTTCGTTGATCATAGTCGTTCGAGACCGACCGGATCTACTCAAGCGAATATAACTACGAGGCCGGCCGGAGGGACAACTGAATCAAGTGATCTCCAGAAGCAAGTACGTTGAGCTCTGGGAGTTCCCGCAAATCGCTGGAGATTAACACGAACGACGGACAGAGGCAGATTTGGTAAACTCGAAGGAAAGCAAATCACATGTCAGCCCCGTATACGGGAAGCTAACGGCTACTGTCAGCATCCCAGGACAGACAAAGGTCAGTATACTATACGCATTCTTATTAGATATCAAAAATTTCTTATTTAGATTTGTCATGCTGTTCATCAATTATAACAAGTGGTGGTATTATTTTTATACCAGGATGCGTATCGGTGATATTCGTGGACTTATTAGCAAAGGTACCATTATAATTCGCATCGTTCAGAAGACCCTTACGGAATTCATCAGGTAGGTTCATATTATTGGCTCTGAATTTGTTCAAATTATGTACCCCTAAAACATTTGTAAAACTTGAAATTAACGATCGAGGTTGATTGGAAGGGAAATCAGCACTAGATTCCCACCACATTCCACCCCCTAAGCCTTTTCGAACCACATATTCAGCTTTTATCCTTGACGTTTCAGGATTATCATATACTACTAATACCTTTGATCGAGGATCATAACAATAAGCACTAACAGATTCACTATCAATATATTCAACTGTACCTGGCAATGGTAAAACTTTATAATCCAAAATCCCTTGTTCCCAAGTACCAACAGGAGTGCCAGAAAATGATGCCCCAAGTCCATTGGTGTTAGAAAATCCTCTTCCATAAACAGGCATTCCTAAAACCAGCTTTCCTGCAGGAACTCCGGCCTCCATATACGTCTGTACAGCTTGATCTCCGGAAATCTCACCATTATAGAGATTACTATGAAACCAAGCTTTTGGAGACCAAGATCCAGTAAAGTCATAAGTCATTAAGTTCCAGAATGTCAAATATTGATCCATTTCAGCAATTCGAAGTACTTCAGATTGTGAGGGACCTGCAGGGGCAGCAACTGTAAGGTCAAATTGATCACGAGGCAATCCACTACGTAAAGCCTCAGAATCTAATTCAAGTCTTAATAAACGTAATAACTCAACATAATTTTTGGCTTCTTGATTATTTCTAGGGTATTCCCAATCGATATCTAATCCATCTAAAGCAAGATCCCGAAGATGTTGTATTGCAGTTTTAACGAAATTAATTCTCCTTTCTGGGGTACTAACTCCTTGACCCAGGTCACTAGAATAAGTCCATCCACCAATTGATAGAAGAATACGTAAATGACTAAATTGACGTTTAATTTTATAAAACTCACCAAAACATCCACCTCCCTTAGTTTCCTTGAACCGTGTTGCAGAACAATCTGTATCAGCCCATTTATCACTAAGAATGACTTCACCGGTGGCAGCATTAACATTGGAGAAAGCATATAAAATATGTGTCAACCTATCTACAGGAATATCTTCAGGGAAATGCTTACGAGCGTAGATTGCCCAATTACAAAAATATAACACTGTTCTATATTTAGGTCCAGTTGGTTCATTTGGAAAACTTGAATTATTTGGTGGATATGACGGGGGCTCAGTATTATCATTACTGATATTTTGAGGAGGTAAACCACCCAATGGCGGAGTTATGTCATTCTGTGAAGGTGGAAGAAATGGGTGAGGATCTGAAGGTTCAATAGGAATTCCCGATTCAAGGGGACGAGGTCTTCCTGGAGGCAAGGGGGGTCCAGAAGGATCGGGAGGTTCGATGCCATCGTCAATCTGATGTGGATAAGGATGTCCTGATCCATATGGTTGCTGATAATGCAAATGTGGATTAAACATCTGTTGCTGTTGATGCTGTTGAGGGGGGGAAAGATGATGATATAATTGATGAACGGGTAATGGTGCTTGTACTTGAGCTTGTGATTGTGGTTGAGCAGGTTCAGGTTGTGATTGAGACTTGTCTTCAGATTTATGATGGAACCAATGATGATGCTTCATATTGGAATTGCTGATAAAAAGAAAAGTGGTTCCTAATGTGATTACAACAGTAATGAAAACAATTCGACTATATGTTAGAGGGGCCATTTTGTGGAGACGGGGAGAATATGGATCCACGCCAGAAAGAAATATGAAGAATTACAGAGATGAACTCCAGAAAAATATCTTCTCTAGCAGATACTTCACAGGTTTTGGTGAATGGTCCATATTGTCTTCATCTTCTCTCAATTGGAACAACAGCGGCCGAGTAACCGAACTCTCTTCCATACTTACCCTTTTTTATTATAGTATGTATATTATAGTTTCCTCAAATCGATATTGGGTAATCAACACTCAACCGATTACCGAAAGAATTAGGACAGACCTGTGAAATAAGAGAGATGAAACAAAAAATTCCGAGTTGACACGATCGAGGGGCGAGTCACCCCTGCATATTTCAAGCCGCTCAAGCCCCATACATTACCGCCGCACTGTAAACATACCAATTAAGGTAAGAACAATCTATAACTTGTTATATCTAACGAAACCTTTTATATATAGTAACAATTAGAAGAACAAGAAATAGCTAAGCTAGGAAGCAGTTAGATCAAGAAGCGGAAGTTGTATAAAATGTACTGCGATGTATGTTGAACAATCGTTAATATACTCTAGATTCACAGTTATTATTACAGTATTTGATTAATATATATATATATATATCATGGAGAACCGCAGTGTTAACTGAACGATACTAATCTTCCATTCAAACAAACTAACGTTAACTTAGGTCAAATAACACAGCCCTGTGTCTCTATTCGAGAACTCTCTTCTCTCGCCTTGTTTTGCCCCCCCCCCCCCGGGAGCGCTGGCCCAGACCCCGTTACTCGTTGCTTTCGGGTTAAATCCATAGCACTTTCTCTGGAGGCAAAACAGGGCGCAGTCGCTGTCGCCATAGGCAAGGAGAGAACAAGCCAAGAAAAGGGCCGCAACAGCAGATCTATGTCCGACTCTGATAAATGCTCAGGGGGGCTGGGGGCGTGGGTTAGGATGGGATGCTCATTTTGGATCGATCGTTCTAATGATGACGTCATGTTGTCGACCTTTACAAGGGTATATGCAATAATAAGACTAAACCCTAACCTAAAGACGCATATCAGCAGCTGAGCAACTGCTGCATGAGCAACGGACAAGTCATGCATATACTAGTACTAACGTTAGTTAGAGTAAGCTCTGTCTATCTATCACTCTTAGAGTGTTTAGTGTTTGTTTCTCTCTCTGCTCCCACTTGGTATATTGTTATATAGAGGCAGATAACAGCATATTTTATTTGTACTATAATATGTATGCAAGTCATCTATTAATTATTTCTCTATATCTACTTTCAACTATCTTCTTTATTAAAAACATATTTTCAAGATTAATGTTAAACGAAAGAAAACACATTCTGATAAAGCTTTTTTTATTGTTATTAACTATTGGTTTTAAATGTACTGGTATTTAAAGAAAGTCATTCTTTAACATTTTTATCATAACGGTTTAACTGGACATATTAGTTATCTCACTCACTATCTCTATCCTGGCAGGACCGGGTTAAAATCTACCTATGCTTGGTACAAATTTTCAAAAGCCAGGGAAGGAAGAGAATGGCGGTGTTGATATTGGTGATTGTTTAAATCGAAATCATAATGGTGGTAATAATAATAATAGGAGTTTAAGTACTAGTAATATTATAAGACCGCCTGGAATTAGGTCTGCGTCTGCTAGATTCGGATCGGGTGGATCTGATCAATTATATCCAATTTTATTAAAATCACCAAATATTACTGGTAATAACAACAAATTCAGGAGAGTTCCTGCTCATGTTATTAATCCTTCTCCACCTCCTTCAATAGAAAATTTATCACCTCGCTTGGATGCAATACTTTCGCCATCTCCTTCTACTACTTCAATCAACCCTAGTTCTGCATCTTCGGTACCTTCAGCTCAAGTTGATAATGAAAGATCATATTTAAGGCAACGTTATCTATCATTAACTCCAGTTCGTTATGGTGGTGGTAGTGGGACTACGAATGTTGATGATAGAGCCGCTGATGGAGCCACTGGTGGAGCCACTGGTGGAACTTCAAATGCAAATCCTGGGGAATCACTCACTTCATCATCTTCTATTTTATCGCTCTCATCAGACTCTTCTTCATCTTCATCCTCGAGCTCTTCAAATTCTTCATCTCAAGACTTGGCCTATTACCCCACTCAACTCAATAATTCTAGTCGCCATACTCATATTCCATTAGCTGCATTACCCGGCGGCCACAATCAACCTCAACAACCGAAATTGGAATTATTCCCTGTACCACGCCCTATTAAGCCGCACCACCACCAACAACAGCAGCAGCATCATAATGAACAACGTCAACAACAGTCATCACCACCACCTAGATCTACTTCACAGTCACTACCGTTAATAGATTCACAACAACAACAACAATCTAAGTCACAGTATGCCCTTGCTAGTGCAAATACAGTTCCATCATCATCATTGCCATCATCATCACCATCTTTACCATCATCAGCAGCTACGACTTCAGCTTCAGCATCAACTCCAGCAACGACATCAACATCGACGCCGACGTCAGAATTGAGTGATAAATCCCTTCATCCTATTATTACTGACGACTCCAATATGAAGTCTCATCGCAAGGAACTCTCATCGTCTTCAAGACCAACTTCTCCTGGTATATCACCTTCTTGGCATCACGGCTCTGATACTCCAAGTACCTCTGTATCAGCTTCTGTATCATCATTAAAGAGTATGTTATCTGGACATAATCTTCGACATCAACATCAACATCAACAACAGCAACAGCAACAGCAACAGCAACAGCAACAGCAACAGCAACAGCAACAGCAACCAGAGAAATCCAATGAATATTCTGATAACATTAATGATCATCCTCCTACTAATACTACTGGATCAATAAAAGGTCCTAATCCTATATCTTTCTTATTTGGTAAACGTCCTTTTCCATCAGCTTCAACATCTCCAACTTCATCTTCAACTCCAAATTCAGCGTCTCCTTCATGTCCTGGATCACCAAATCATATTACCGTTCCATCTCATAATAATCCTAGCATCGATAGTTCTTTACCATCTTCCACTTCTCTTTGTACAGCAGAACAACAACCTCCTTCAGCTCCACCAGCACCTGTTAAAGAAACTCATCATATATCAATCGATTATAATCCAGTATCGGGCCGCAAAATGCTTAATACTTATGAAATTATTAGAGAATTAGGGAGAGGTCAACATGGGAAAGTGAAACTAGGTAGACATATCGAAACTGGGGAATATGTTGCTATCAAAATCGTTGATCGTACTGGTAAGCCTCGTTTAGGTAGAGTACCTAGGCCTGGTTCTACTCAGGAAGATAAAATCAGGCGAGAAATCGCTATTCTGAAAAAATGTGTACATCCAAATATAGTTCGACTTTTAGAAGTTCTAGATGACTCATCTTCACGTAAAATTTATTTAGTATTGGAATATTTGGAAAAGGGTGAAATTGAATGGCAAAACCCCGATGATCATAGTCCTGTTATGCCAAGAAGTATGGTGAAATCTACTGCTCGTGATGTATTATTAGGTTTAGAATATTTGCATTTCCAAGGAATCATTCATAGAGATATCAAGCCAGCAAATTTATTATTATCAAGGGATGGAGTTGTGAAAATATCCGACTTTGGTGTATCTTATATTTCATCTTTAGATTATCCAAATGATGAATTGGAATTAGCGAAAACGGCTGGTACTCCTGCATTTTTTGCTCCTGAATTATGTATTACAACTGATGGAAAGAATACATCTCGTCCACCAATAACTCATAAAATCGATATTTGGGCATTTGGAGTAACATTATTCTGTCTTCTATATGGTCGGGTACCATTCATTGCCGATAGTGAATATGAATTATTTAGTGTCATTGTTGATAGTCCTTTAGTATTTCCAGATGATGAAGAATTAAATCATAGCAATGGCCATTATGGTAGTGTAACTCCAGCACTGTTTGATGCTGATATTGAACTTGCTAAAGATTTGATAAGAAAAATGTTAGAGAAAGATCCTGAGAAGCGAATAGATATTCCTGAGATTAAAAGGCATCCTTGGATATGTGAAGGCATGGATCCTCCTCGACTGGAAACGTTCTTACACACTGGAGATTATGATAAGCGAATAGAAGTTACTGGTGAAGAAGTTCAGGCTGCTGTGAAAGGCATAACCAGTAAAATCAAGCGTGGTCTGGCAATGCTTGGTACTAATGCTTTGGAATTTGCCGGTCTTCGTCGAAAATCTTCTGGGTCATCAATTTCCTCTTCTACAAGGTTATCGCAATCTGGATCCAGTTCACGAGAACCGACTCCTCAAGGTGTTCGAAGACCTCCACGAACTCGAATTAGTGGTATATCAGATTCAAGTTCCACAACGCCGCCAAGAACAATAATAAGTGGTAATCTTAATAGTAGCAATATAGTTGGAATTAACAGTAGTGGTGATGGCGCTGGCGCTGACACTCTGGATCGAAGATTATCTTTTGCCTCTGCTATTTCCAGTACATCTACAAATGGAACTTCTGCTGGTACCACACCAACCGACAAACCACTGAGTATAACTAAAAGGACTTTATCAACCAGTCAAAGTAATTTGAATCTCAATGCATTATTAGACAGTGATGATACTGCTAGTAATTGTACGTTGAAGAGCACTACTATATTATCATTTGAAGATCCTCTTTCAAATGTAAACGGTTCTAGAGATGATGGTGACGATGGAGATGATGATCGATATGATGATGATGACGACGATGATGATGATGACGATGATGATGACGATGATGATGACGATGATGATGATGATAATGGTGAACTTACTTTAGTAGTTGGTCCACATCGACGCCGATTTCTTTCAGGATCGGATCATCATGTTGAGGGTGATGATATCCTGTTAAGGCGATCTCCCAGTATGCATATACATTCATCGGCGAATCTGTCTAGTGCTGATACAGGTGATTTCTTAAAAACACCAGATGGAGGAAGTCGGTATAGAAGTCGAAGTGTTACTATTGGTCTATTAAAATCTGACCCCAAAGAAGCTATTTCTTAACAGTGGTTAAATAATCGTCATGTATACATAATATTTCAACTTTAATGAATAATGAATGATATTGTTATTAATAATTACCACCACTGCTTCAGGCAGGTTCCAAGGACTTGGCAGGTTTCTCGAGGCAGCTTGCTCATCCTTATCACAAGGTTTCTCGAGGCAGCTTGCTCAACCTTATCACAAGGCTCTTCAAACTGCCCTCACTGAGGGCCACATCGTGAAGCTTATAAACCGCATATGCCGCATATGCCGCACGCATGCATGAGACCCTGGAATCTAATTGGCATAAATGCCAGCCACCGTTAAGGGCTTCGCG
Source organism: Sugiyamaella castrensis (assembly GCA_030583505.1). Lineage (NCBI taxonomy): Eukaryota > Fungi > Ascomycota > Dipodascomycetes > Dipodascales > Trichomonascaceae > Sugiyamaella > Sugiyamaella castrensis. The sequence continues at coordinate 74,081 of JAJMIF010000070.1, forward strand.
AAATAATATTCATATAGAGTATATTTATTTATATTCAGTATCAATTGATTTGAAACAAAATTCAATATAATGTCATATTCAAATGTTTGGAATCCTAACCAGGATATTGAAGCTCAACAACATGATCATACTGGAAATGAACTCTTCGACAATGACGATGATGATGATGTGGCAATTGAAGATGACCTTATAGTGAATGATGAAGATGATGACTATACTCATCGAGGACAGCAGCAACAATCACAACAATCTTACTCCAATGCCTCAGGAGGGGTACGAGCCATTCCGGAACCTCCTCAAACATCCATGGCTGGGGGAGAACGATTAGAACAACGACGTTTTATGGGTGGTGATACACTAGATGAACCTATAGTCACAACATTACTGCGAGATGTCAAGGCAGTTGGTACAAGATTAAGACAAGTTGTTTGGTGGTACAAGGATGAAGAAAATTCAACCCATCAGGAATGGGATTTATGGGGTCCTTTGATTTTTTGTCTATTAATATCTACAGCCATGAGTATGATGGCTCCTGAACATCAGTCATCACTAGTATTCTCAGGAATGTTTGCCTTAGTATGGCTTGGTCAAATTATTGTTACATTAAATATTAAGCTACTTGGAGGCACTATATCATTTTTCCCTGCCCTTTGTGTGGCGGGATATTCTCTGTTTCCATTGGTCTTGGCTGCGTTACTAGGATCCTTTGTTGGGTCACGTCTGGTACGTGTAATTGTTGATTCCATATTTGTTATTTGGGCAATATATGCTGCAACGAATGGACTTAAACATTCTGGTGTTCATCCAGAACGTGTTCTTTTGGCCACCTTTCCTGTTGGTTTATTTTATTGCGGATTAGGTTGGCTCTGTGTTATAAACTAGGCCGGGGCCCATGAACACGAAATGTAATGAACTCTAAAAAATAAATTTATACAGAAAGGTATATATATACCAATTATTTCAAAAGAGCCCAGTCTGTAGAGGAGGACTCCCCCTCCCACTGTGCCTCCTTCGGCAGGGGCCCCGCCTCAGACCCTGTTGCTCACTTCGCTCGGGTCAAGTAATGATCCCCCAGCTAGCAACTAAACCATTCGCCACTTCCTCCACCAATTCCTTCTGCCGGTTTGGCCCAGGATGAGCTTATGCATATACGCCGGTTAGGGTGGGTGGCGGATGCGGACTAAGTAGCTGGCTGGGCCTTGACCGTAACCTCTCGAGCATAGCGGGCGCTGATCAGTACTAGGTGCGCTGGTGGGTGGTTGATTCAGGAAACTAGGTTTTTATTTTTAATTTTTAATTCTTATTTCAAAATCACGATAAATACAACGGGGACAATTATTTAACCCGAGTGAAGAAATTCCCCTTCTCAGTCAGAAACTCCAGTGAGGGCCAGTCACTGCAGGCGAGGCCAGTAAGAGAAACAGACATTCATTTATTCATAACAAAAGATATAACCGACAAACAGCTGAAATATATATTTAAATATTGTCCAAAAATGAAGCCACTGAAGACTCAGCATCCCATCTCCAGCTATTAAACCAATCCAAACTGGAGGCCATATTAGCTTGGTTTGGATTCAATGTGCCGTCGTCGTACAACAATTGTTCAGTAGTTAAAGGGGCCGGTGGAGGAACAACTCCTGACGGAACTGTTATGTCTTCAGGATATTGTTGAGATTGCTGTTGTGGGGATTGCTGATACCTGGAATCATTAGGAGAATTAGAATTAGCGGTTATCGGTGTAGCAGCAGCAGACGTATTAGTATTATGTGGTGGAATGACTTTTCCATCCCTACCTAAAACGCCCATAGCACCAAAATGTCGTTCGTTAACCGAATAACCAGCCTCAATACCGATTCTCTTAATAGCCGATTGACTTTCCTTAAATCTCAAATAAACCATATTATTTAGCATTCGCAGAGACCATCGGCATTCATTACTCATACCAAATCGTCCATCTTTGGCCAATTTTTCTAATAGATCGAAACCTTTAGCTAAATAAGGTAATATTTTATTAGTTTCATAGCCAGCATTAACACAGACAAGTAGCATAAGAACAGAACTATAAAGACTTGATAACCTCAACCACCAACAGGTAGATAATTTACCGATTTTGTCAAGTTCTTCGGTTGCATCAATAGTACCCTTACAAGAATTAGAGAGAATATTCCACTCATTAGGGATTCCATCACCCAAATTTGTATCCAATAGGGCATATATTCCACGAGTATATAGATAATGAATACATTCATGATACTGAAGACGAATTTGGCAGATAATAGCAGAATCAACATTGTTGTTATTATCCGAATAATCAGTATCAGAACCATATCCTAAAGGTTTAGCAATATTATCATTCCAATCTAGCAGATTTTCATAAATAGAATTGACAGTACTAGAAGAGAGTCCCCCTCGAACAAAATCATCAATTAGAGGTGAAATACAAAATGCCAATTGTAAATAGACAAACGATGATTCAGAAAACCAACCATCATTTTCGTAGACAACGGGACGAACCAATTGAATCTCTTCATCTTTAATTGTAAATGCTCGCCCTAAATCTAACGACATAAACCTATCCCAGGTATAAACACACCAGAAAACACGAGTCAATTTCTGTAACTCATATGCCGGAGTAGAACGAGACCAAAATCGCATCATTAATCCCATACCTTGTGTTAATCGAATTGCACTACCCAAAGCAATCCATGATGATGATTGACGATGACATGTACGAAGATAACAAGTAACTAATAACCATCCTTGAACTAATTCAATTGACTCCCATTGAAAAGTAAAAGTTTGAATAATAGAATGTCCATGATCGAATAATTGTTCTTCTAGACCACGAGGATATTGACGTTGTTGTTCAATTTCTGAAAATCTCATGGCAATAGCACAGACAACGAAGAACATTCCCATAAATAATAAACAATCTCTTTTATCTTCAGTTGCCAAATAGCTTTCGTATTGCTTCAAAAACATAGGTTTATGTAATGTAGAGTATAAAGGATTTACTTTATCGAAAAAATACTGTAATAATTCTCTTGATAATTCATCACTTAGTAAATCAGGCGAAGGAATATCAACAGATTTCAATGGTAAATAATGAACCCCACTCGTATTCCAACCATAACCTTGAACTCTTGGGATAGTCACTTTCTTTTGATCTTCAGAAGGCAATGAACGATATAGAGTACTACCAAATACAGTTGGTAAGATTGAAATATATCTTTTTGTATACCTTAATTTATGTATACCATGTACATTATTAGCGGCATTACTATTAGTACTATAATTATCACTAGGTTGTGCACTCTCTCGTTGACCAGCAGACAATGATCTTCGATGTTGTTGTTCCATATAATGAACTATTTCATGGGCCATATCAGCCATATTCACAGATGGATCAATATCAGAATATGCAGATGAAGCATTAAAAATATTTCCAAATCCATTTGTTGCTACGCCAGAATATCCAACTGATCCTGCTCTTACACGAGACCTAAATTTAGAAGATGAAGTACCGCCGCCAGCACTTCCACTTCTATCGTCACCATCAACACCATCACCAACACCGCTATTCAAAGAATGTTCAAGATTCTCCAATCTCTGTAATATTTTGAACATCGTATTATCAGGTCCTGGACCAGTATTCCCTGTTGGTGGCCGCCGAAGTCCTGCACTTGTCCATCCATTTCCACTACCATCACCAATAGTAGGCGAATTAACACCGGCCGTAGCTATCGATGTTGTCGAATATATGCAATCTAAACCAATCTTCTGACATGCCATACAAGGTTTACGACCATCACACTTTGTCTTTTTCCTCTTACATCGATCACAAGCCCTAGCAACGCGTATACGTTCTCGATTACCTGACGATAAGCGTTTAGAACCAGCTGGAGCAGTATTAGTATTATTATTGGTATTTTCTCCATTGGGTTCTGGTGAATATTCATATGATCGTTTGGACATTCTGATCTTCAATATCAATACAAATGTTTTTTAAAACCGTATCGAATCTCCAGCTATAATAAATAACAAGCCAAATTGCAGCATTAATCTCCAATTATAAAAATCGCTTTACAACGACAATCTCAAGTATAACAAAATAGACTGCCTAGGCACAACAATTAAAAGAGTCCTTCTAGGATAATACCAAGAACCAATAAGGTCTAAACAGCACAATCGAAAGATATAGAAAAAAGGAGTTGAAAACTACTGTATATGTTGGAATGGTTGAATATGGACGAAGAGTTGAAATGCACGACATTGTTGTTATATGTGAGTTAGACACATTTGCCCCCTCAATAGTGTAATAAATGTAAATGTAATGCCAGCCGTGCGATATCCTTTATATATACTGCCTCCAAAATGAGGGCAACAGTATGGTGTGAGGAAAAACAGATGTTGTTATTTGTGAAACGCTTTTTGTCTTCGGCTGTTTATTTATTTATTAAATCTGCTTCGATCCTTGCATCTTGAATTATCTTAAAATGCCTCACGTGTACCGTGATATGCCACTTTTCAACGGTGCATTTGCTTAATGTTAACAAGTGTTATGCGGGTGGCAAACAGATCTCGAATTATACATGTCGCGCGTCTCGATGGCACGGCGTGTCGGAGTAGGGACTGGCAGGTTCCTGGCAACTTCCTGCTTTGTTCATTCTCCTGGGCGAATGAAGTCAAATACATCTTGGATTTATTTACAAAAAAAAAATTAAAAAGAGGAGCAAAGAATATGGAAAAGAATGGTCACACGAGGTGAAGTTAACGTAACGGGAAGGGTGAAGAAGGCGCGACGACGTCGGCGTCGATCTAAAGGTTAACTGCTTATGCGGCGGTGATGTCAGACAAACCTTCTTCTTGAACCTTATCATATTTTGTTTTACCTAATTTGGATTTCATCTATAACTACCCTTGCATGACTTTGCCTAATTTGGACTTCATCTCATAACTGAGGCTCGAAACAGTTACAAAATTTGTCGAGGTAAACACGTTCTTTTGCAAGACTACAACAAAAGGTTAGTTTATGCATCAAAACTACACAGTTTTGAGAGAAAAATATTCGAGGAAATAGGCCCTACATTTGATTCTTTAGGCAAGTAAGTAGAGGTAGTATCTTTAAGTCATTGTCATTCATTGATAATTACGTGCAGAGAGTCTTTCAGTATGGATAACTAAAAGGCAACGTCGGTACGTACGTACGTCGTACATAGCCAAGTTTTTCTTAGGTCGAACCTCACCGTTAGTTTTAAGCCGTATGTCGCTGAACGTACGTGCACGTACGTATAACGTAGTTGACGGTTTAAGATTTTAAGTTACCTTAATCAACGCTATGAAGCTACGGCTCCAAATTAACTACAGCAGGCTAAACAATAACTATCTCGATCCATCTTAGCTTGACTGCAGAATACGGCCAGTGTTAAACATAAGCATTAATTTGGCACAAATACGTCAGAAAATGAGTTCGTCTCTAAACTATACATGAACACGCGAACCCCATAGTGTCAACTATTGGAGAAAAACGTTATTAACCAATTGACTAGTGAACCAGTTGTATCTGTCGAATCTTCGATTAATGCATCTGATGATCTGAAGGGTTCTGAAGTTGGTGACATGTTCTTAATCATCAAGAAACAAGTCGAAGGAAATTGTTTAATCGGGACACGAATTTTACCTACCCTCTTAAATAATACCTGGTTAAAAGTTCATTATTATGAAAAGTGATGAAATACTAACCCTAATCTTGAACAATGTTAATTATGAGTCCTAACGTTTTCCGTATGGCATGACAGAAACCGTTATGCAGGGACGACAAGTCAGTTTGAGGGCCGTCAAATTTACCACACTGTGATCGGACTCACCATCAGAACAAATTATCGACAGTTGTTGATTACGATGTAAATAAGTAGCCATATACCAAAATTGTATACAAACCAAATTAAAATATGAAATAGTAACTTAACTGTTAATTAGTGATTTTTTTTTACGCGGTTTGAATTTTCTTAACAAGGTTATTAATGCTTGATGATTGATGTTTATGGTCAGACTTGACTGAGTTCAGGTGATTTATTTAATATGGATCGACATAGATATAAATACGATAACAGCTAGGCGTAGTTATTATTTAGTTATTATTGTAAGTATAACAAAGTTAAGGTTACAATTACGACATATTTATAGCGTCTACGTAGATATTATATTGAGTCAAATGATCAATCTCTAAGAACCCTGATAAAAATTTACTAATATTTTTCAAAATACTTCACTCTAAGTTAATGCTATGAATAATAATTTCATCATCAAAATTCAGGCTTTTTAAAATTGTTTTTATGTTTTTGATACAACAGTACTGTATTGTCGACGGATCGATGTATCGGATCCATGCAGGCGCAATCACGTGCAACGGGCGGAAGATCTGCCGCAGTTCTTTAAGGCTATTAGGCTGAAAAAGGAAACTTGAACCATGCAGATCTTGGGCCCGGTCCGGGTATTTTCTTTTGTTTACCGAGACCCGCATAGTTGTTTTTTCTCCGAATGTGGTTTTGGTCATTTCTTTCTGGAGAGACTTAAAGATAAGAGGGAGAAGAGAGATTTTGGTTCATTTAGGATTGCAGATATTTGATTTGGTTCAAGGGAAATAGAGATTTGAAAAGACAAGGGTGCTTGTATGTGGTTGAATGAATGCATGCGGTTCGGACAAAGCGTCTCATACGTTCATAATCTCTGCTCGCGATAATTAATCCCGTGAAGTTTTTCAGAAGGGAAATAAGGAACTGGAAAAAAAGGATCTCTTCAGTGGAGTTAATGCTACTTCATAATCCATAAATTGTATATCATTTATTTTTTGAAAATATATTGACATATATATATTACGAAATATCATCGTTCTCTCTATCTCTGTGTGTCTCTATTTTATTTGATATGATCATATATATCATCATCACCTATATATATAATTCATGAATCACTAAGATATACAACCATAATGGCCCTCTACGTATTCCACCACTGGTTATTTCCATTACTGGCCTGTATTATCTGGTGGGGAATGTTAATTGCACTATTAGCATGCTGGGCTGGTCAAGGTTATCCAATATACTCATTTATTCATAATCCTAGAGTCACAATAGTATATATATCAGACGTTGCTGCTACAAACTTACAACCGATTTTCATTGCTTGTTCAGGAGCCCAGGGGATATTATTTGTCTGTGCTTTAATATCAGAAAGATATTTACGTCATGCTGGGAGGCTTCTTCCTAATGAAAGAAGGCGTGAAAAGATAATGGCAGGATTCGCGATTTTTTTTGGAATAATTGGTCAATTAGGTATCTTATTTGTTTCTATTTTTAATACCAAAGATTTTAATCACGTTCATATATCTATGTTAGTAGTATTTATTCTAGGTGTTGGTATATCCGCCTTATTTATGATTGGCGAATTTGCTTTACTTGATAAAAACTATCCCGACACAAAGCGATTAAGAGTTTCTTATTTCTTGAAGCTTATATGGTTCATAATAGCACTTGCTTTAATCATTGGATTTGCTGCTTGTTCTACTCATGATCGTCCTAATGGTGCCGCCGGTTGTGAATGGGCTGTTTCCTTCCTCTATGGATTCTATCTTTTGATTCTAACCTATGATTTAGCTCCTGCGGCTAAAACTCCAAAGGGCCAACTATTGGAGTCAAAGGTTAGCAACCAATTGAGTAGAGCTCTTAGTTGGATACCTGGAATGCAGCCTGGTGAGCCTGTAGTATCTGTTGAACCTCCATTTAATGCATCTGAAATGGCAGAAGTTTCCGACGTCGGTGACATTGTTCTTAATCATCGCGAACAGCATGTAGAACAAATTGTTTAATCAGAAGAAAGATATATAAAAAATATTTATTAAGCATGTTATATTCACTAATATTATTCCCAATTTCTGTTGTTTGTTTGCCTCAGGTGCATTCGCTCCGTTCGGGGCCCTAAGGCTCATCTCGCACCCCATACTTAGGGCAAACCGGATCTCGCTGTATTTACAACTCTTGATTTGCTTGAAGGTGGCCCTAAGATCCGGTTATATGACAGATTGCTGGAAGTCCTTCAAATGAAGCGAGCGCTACCAGAACAATGCCGAAGATAACTCCTGACAGCATAGAACCGGGCCGTTAGGACTTTTTTTCACAATAAATACGATTGAAAATATAAAATACACGATATAACTCAGTAATAAACAATAAAAATAAAATAATAGTAATAAAAAAAAGAAAAAGAAAATAACAGAATTATTCATAGCAGTCAATTCTACGAGACCTCTTCTTTGAATATCCCTTCAGTATCTCGAGGGGCTTCGGCTTTAGCTGAATCTTCAACAATTGTGGAGACCGGTGGCGCCTGGCCGTTTGTTGCCCCTGTGACAGGTTCTGTGATATGAAGAATACTTCCTACTACACCCTCAACCAAACCAACATTATGGCCAGCCTTGTCAGCAACACCATTAGAAGATGTTTCAACAACTGGTGATGTACTATCAAAATTTGAAAATTCTCGCTCAATTTCTTCTTTGGATTCACCTTTAGCTGGGCTTACAACAGCAGGAGTGCTAGCATTAGCTGAAGCTGTCTCAGTGCTTGATGCAAGCACAGCCTTGGCAGCACTAGAAGCCAGCCCAGCACCTGCAATATTATCAGAAGCCGTTGGCAGAGGCTTAGCAGCTTCCTTAACGACAGGAGGTGCTGTCTTCTTGGCCTCAAGCTTCTCTTTCAAAGTATGGCTAGGAGTAGCCGCCCTAGGAGGCTGTTCAGCGGACACTGTAGCCGCGGATGCTGCAGCTGCTGCAGGTGATCCAGGAACCTTAGTTTCCGTTACTGTGGAGGTGGTGGGGGTGGGGGTAGCAGAGGTTATAGATGAACCACCTGCCGATTTCAGACCAGTAGAATTCTTTGAAGATCCAGCATTAGACAATCTTCTCAATTTGTTCTTGACCCACGCACCAACTTTATTGGGTGATTTGCTGGCTGTACCACTACTACTATATGCCTTGTTAGCAGCAGTGGCAGCAGTATTGCTCACAGAATTCGAAGTCGTAGCAGCAGTTGTGGCAGCAGCCGCAGTTGTAGCAGCAGTTACCGCGGCAGCAGCAACAATTCCTGCACCCAATCCAGGTTTGGTGACATCAGCAGGAGATTCCTCACTGGCAGGTATAACACTAGGGCCATTTTGAACTTTTTCATCCTCCTCCTCCACAACGTTCTTTGTCTCGACAGATTCTGGCACCTGGGGAGCCGCTTCCCCATGATCTACAACATCCCACGAATCGCCGCTTTCCTTATCGTCCTTGCTAATTTCAATTCCTCCAGCATCAACATTTTCAGCATCTGCCACGTTAACATGACCAGTTGTTTCTACTGGCTCGACAGTTGGTGGTAAAGTATTCTCGCCGGTAGGTTCTATGATAGGCTTTTCAGCAATGGGCTCCTGAGCTGAAAATTCTTCCTTAGCAGGTTCTTCAGAAATGGGCTCAGCTGCAGGTTCCTCAGCAATAGGTTCTTCAGCAATGGGCTCCTGGGCTGTAGGTTGCACAACAGGTTCTTCATCAACAGTCTCTTCGTCGGCAGGTTCCTCACGGGCAGGTTCTTCAGCAGCAGGTTCCTCAACAATAGGTTCTTCAGCAGCAGGTTGCTCAACAATACCTTCAGATTCCTCGGCAGCGGTTTCTTCAGCAGCGGTTTCCTCGGCAGCGGTTTCTTCAGCAGCGGTTTCCTTAGCTGTAGTTCCCTCAACGGTAGGCTCCTCAGCGGTAGGCTCCTCAGCGGTAGGCTCCTCAGCGGTAGGCTCACCGGTGATAGGTTCACCAGGTTCACCACCTTCGCCAGCTTCGTCTGCATGGTCCTCCCCAGTAGGAGCGACTTCCTCGGCAGCTACAGCAGCAGCTTCAGAAGTTTCTCCAGTCGTAGCTACTGGCACCTCCTCAACTCCTTCCTTCTCAAGTTCAGCCTCTTCCTGGGCAGCTCTGGAAGCTTCAGCTTCTGCGTTAGCAGTTGCTTCAGCGTCTTTTTTATTGGCGGTGGCCAAATTTGTCTCAGCTTCTTGAAGAGCCACTTCTTTCTGATGTGTAACCTCATGAGCAGCTGCGACATCAGCACCACCAGCAACCGCTTGTGATTCAGTAATTTTAGCAGCTTCCAGTTCAGCAGCAGCTTTATCTCTGAGAGCAGCAGTACGAGTTACTTCAGTCCTTGCAAGAACCTGAGTATGTTGAGCAACTAGAACAGCCTCTTTTAATTCAGCTTTACGAGCTTTACGAAGTTGGATAAACCCAGCCTTTGAAGCTCTCCTCTGTGCTTTCTGCTCCTTTTCAGCAGCTTTAGCTTTGGCATCTTCTTCCTTTTTGGCTGCCTTTTCCTGCGCTTTTTTCTCACTTTCTTCAGCTTTAAGTTTAGCCTTTTCAGCTTTCTTCTTAGAGTTCTCTTCGTCCTTAATCCGTTTGACCTCAGCCTTACGTTCACGTTCCAATTGCTTATCATGGTCCTGTCTCGCCTTCAGAGCCAATAGTTCAGTACGATGATCATCATCGGCTTTACGTTGTGCAGTAGCTTTTTCAGAAATCTCACTTAGAACAGGTCGAACATTACGGCTTGCAATCTGTTCAACTTCAGATTGACTAATAAATTTACCACCACCAAGATCAATTTTACCATGATTTTCCAGCCTTTTCTTACTATTTGCAGTAGCAATTGCTAAAGCAGCAGCATTAAAAGTTGGGTTGCCAAAAATATTTCTTTCAGCATTAAATTTATCAACCGCATCTAACCTAGCATTAGCTCTTTCACGAGCATGAGCATAAAGAGTTTCACTTTGACTAGCATCAAGGTATGTAGGAGTATATCTCAATAATGGATCAGTTAAATCTTTTTCTTCAACATTCTGAATAACAAATCCACTACCGGTATTGGCCATATTAATATCACCACCATGACTAGGTAGGTACAATTTGGATAATCTTTCCTTAGCTTGAGCTCTAGCAATTTCTTCAATATTAGCAATATTATTTAAAGTAGGGGCAGCAAGTTCCGGATGAGCCAAAGCAGCTCCGGCAGCACTAGCACTTAGACTATTCTTATAATTAGTGGAGGATTGTTGAGCAGAATTTAAAGCACCAGCAGAATCAACAGAAGTAATAATTACACTTCCAGTTCTTCTACGACGGTCTCCCCAAGCATATGCATCAGGTAGAGCTTGAGCAGCATAATCATGACCAGTAGTCTGATTGGCCGATAAAGCAGCTTTTGAAGCATTAGCACTTAAAGAGCTATTTCTTCTTAAAATACGAGCTTTTTCTTCAGGAGTTCCATCATAATCCTTATCTTTGGCAGCTATAGCTGCAGTAGCAGCTTCTGCTGATAAATCAGGTTTCCAAATTTCTGGTGAAGTATTTGAAGAATTAGCCAGAACTGCGGCAGTCCCAGCAGCAGGAGAAGGTCCGTTTGGGTACCACAATTTCAATGAAAGGTCGGATTTAGTTGCCAGTACAGCAGCAGTATCAGATGATGACTTAGGGACACCGACAATAGGAGCACCTGGTTGATGATAGATCCCATATTTCAATTTTTTTTGATACATAGCCGCTGCAGTTGCAGACGAAACCAATTGTTGAGGAGTAAGTTGATGCTGTACTTTACCACTACGAGGAGTAGTAACAGTTCCCGTAGTAGTAGTGGTAGTAGATGTCGTGACTGAAGCTGAACTATCAGTCCGAGCAATTGTTGGCAATTTCTGCTGATTATTGGACTTTAAAGAATGTTAGCGAAAAGCTGCGGTTCCCATGGCTGGGGCGTAGTAGTCCAGACCCTATACTTTGTCGGCGAATCTCGAGCTTAGCAAGAGGCAGACCAGGCTAGTAGGGCAGAGAGCGCCGCCTCAAATTCCGGTTGTTTCGGCCTAGGCCGAGGCAAAAGCTACAGGATTCGGAGTTTCAATATAGATAGTCATGATATACTTACAACGAGAGACATGATGATTTAATAAAGCTACAAATTGATTGAGATTAGATTCAGTTGGTCTCGAGTTGAGGAGACAAGGGAACGAGGTGGGGGGGAGGGGACAAAGTAGATAGTTGAAATTGAAATTGGCAAAAACAAAAAAAATAAACAAAAAAAATAAAAACCAGAAGAATGGAAGAACAATGTCGAAGAGGAAGAAATCAAATAAAAAAAACTCCAATTGGAATTAGTTTAAAGTTTTCTTCGTTATTTATATGTCCTTACTTGGAAGTATAAACCAGCCAGCCCAGCAGCACAGCAGCAGCAGCAGTCTATGGGTTTTTATCTTAATTTAATTTAAAATGAATAACTCTGTGATTTGATAAACAAAGACAATTCAGTTAGTTAAAATGAACAAAATATGTAGTTATAAATAAGATCTGAAGGCAAAATAATAATCGTAGTCTTATATAGTGGTAGACAGACAAAAGAGATGTAGAAGTGGGATGTGGGCGGAGATATGAGTGGGTGTGGATGCAGCAGCAGCAGAGCAGAGCAGCAGCAAGTTCTTTGTAGAGATGATGTAAGATGTAGGTAAGATAGAACCGAGCTAGAGAGAAGATATGCATGCATGCATGGTCCGACATTCAGATCGGTTAGCCGCACAAGATCATAGCTAGCTAGCAATAGCTATAACATGTTATAGCCAGTTAACTATGTATGATACATGCAGACGGCCGGAGCAAAAAGTCCCAGTCATTTGATTTACTTATGAGTGAAAGTCAGCCGTCCTATTGTGCAGCTAGTTAATTAATTTAATTAATTAATTATGCTCCCAATCAACGCCCCAGAGCTGAGACTCAACTCATGAGCACCTAATTGTAAGTCTAGCAGAGTCATTCACCAGAAACAACTCCCCTCCCGATCCATTTTCTGGCTCAGAATGCCCGTAATAGCAGCTAGACAGTCCATAAGCAGAAAGTTAGTCAATAGAAAGAGGTTACAATTTATCAAGATGTTAATTGCAATAACAAGTTAGTCATAGTATTTAACGTTTTTTTTTTTTACGTTAACCTAAAGTTATATCGTCAGCGCCGTGTAAGGCCGTCGCATATGACGAATAATAAGCGCAATAGCAAGCAAAACAAAAAAAAACTTGAATTCTTATCTATAAGCTAATAAAATAACAAAAAGGTAAAGTACAGCAAATATAATAGCTATAAGTTAACAATGTTATTACAGATAGTTGAAGCAAAAAGTAGTTGGTTTGATTAGTTATACGTCAATGTGAATTTCGTTGACATCTATATTCTAGAGATCTACATCTCTAAATAATAGTTTATCTGGTTAACAGTTAATGGTGGTTATATGGTTGAACTACTACCAAGTTATACTTTGCTCTTCCAAAAAATCAGCTGAGCTACCGTGTGAACGCGTATTCTCTCGCTTTCCAACTGGTTGCGGTTTTCTGTTGTAAAACTTTCCCTGCCTTCTAAGCTTCTCTGCGTTTAAGCTCTAATCTTCTTCTATTAAGTTGCCGTAAACAGCAGATCAGAAATGCAGGCTGACATGGTGCAAGGCGTCTATTAAGTTACGTTGGGAACTGATCAACCAAAACAATTCAGGTGGCTGGTTGGTTTTATCTAATCAATATGGTTTGGAAAAGGCGGGCGAGCGAGGGAGTGAATTTAGGCGGAAACGAAGATGAAGACGATATGATATGATAGAGACAAAAAGAAGAAGATGATAAATACCAGACGAATGACTAAATAAGCTCCCCACAATCTAGCTCTCTACCGGTACCGGCCACAGCGGCTAGTTCACCCCGCAAAAACAGCCCATTATAGTACACATTACACATGCATGTATATACAGTAGTTATGTAGGCATAACAACAGTTAGGTTAATTAAGTTAACTGTTAACTAGCTTAACTTATTAAGTTAATTACCCTACTCCTTATCACGTGCTTTGCGTCGATCGATCGACCGATCTGGGGCGTATCTTCAGGTCTCATTCCAACTTCGAATAAATAATACCTAATATAGACGTCGAAGAATATTACTGCTTCTTCCATGTAGATGAGGATAGAATGATGATCACTGAAAAGGGACTCCAGATACTGAGTTCCGATCTAATAACTTACTGTTTTAACAAAACTTCAACTTATATCATCTGCATTCGTATATAGATAACGATAATAATAATAAACCCCCATTAATATATACGTACCGAGATCTCTATATTTGTTGGAAGGTGAAAACGAGAGGAATTAATAAAGAAAGAAGAAATCAAGAGAGACAAATATAGCGGAGAATATAATTGTAACAACTGTTAGAACAACAGGTTTTTCAGGCGGTTAACTCATGCAGGTAAGAGCGAGAAGGTAGATTGCCAGAGTTTCTCCGGCGCTTGGGGGCGTGCCGATCCCCGTCGTCCTAGCTTCGCTCAGGGTCCGTAATTCAGCACCACGAGTGAAGCGAAAAAAGCACTGTTTGGGCCAGACCCCAGTCAATTAAGGAACCTCGAGTGAAGCAACCAGTTCTACTGTCAGGATTCTTCTTCTTCGATCAAACAGCCATACTGTGAACGACTCAAAGTAGGTAAATTATAAGTTACATAGAACATTATGCAGGAAACTGAATATGCTTAAATTCAGCTAACCTTTTCTGTTGAACTCGCAGGCTCTACCTGTCAACTTACGTTCAAGGCAGGTTCTTGCCTTCAGGCGAACAAGTCCAATTTTTGGTTGTTGTACGCTACGATTGATTACTTGTTATGGTATGTGCTGATTTATTTTTGAAGGCGGAGGGCTAATACTACAGTTACTTGCACTGTATCTATATATATATACATAGAGAAACGCTGGGCGGGAGCACGGAGCATCGAGGTAGATGGCCCTTACTACTGATTCCGGAACATCATCCGCACATACAACTATACCAGACATCCTTTTAAATGACGGAGCAAGTTCATCGTGGTTTAATGTCCTTTAATAGTATAGTTCGGATCGGACGTACTATAACGTGGCTGAATGCCCATCCTCTCGCCTGCTTCCTCTTTCAAAGACCTTTAGCTCTCACTAGGCTCACCTCGATTCTGCCTACTTGTCTCGATTCTGTCCGCCTGCCTGGACACTAACGGCTTCCAACGAGGTTAAGTTCGTGCCATTACCATGCTAAAGGATTAATTCCAATGACACAAAGTTAATATCGAGCAAAACGATTGGAGGGAGGTGTGAGGCGTAGCCCCAGAGTCACCGGTGGCATGGAGGTGGGACGATATTTACCTAAGTACTTATATTTCATTCATTTGTTCATTTCATTAACATGGATTATGGGCCAGCAAAGAATTCTTGAGCTAGGCCAGGTCTTCCTTTCATTCTATTCACTCCTCTTCAGAACTATCTTCATCTTCGTGTTCATTTTGTTCAGCATCAACCTTACGGACTTTTTCACTAGGTTCATCATCATCATCATCATCATCATCGTCTTCTTCTTCTTCATCGTGGTTTGCTTTTTTCTTCTTCTTCTTTTCTTTAACTTCATTCTGTTTCAACTCTTTTGATTTCACTGTAGAAGTAGCAGCATCAGCAATAGCAGCTGTAGAAGCTGGAACATCAGTACCTTCAAACTTAGCAATTGACTCAATAATTTCCGGTAGACGGGAAATTAAATCATCCCATGTTTCCTTCGTTAACGAGATTCCCTTTATGTCAGTAAACACACACTTAACGAGTAACGAGCTCCAGCCGGCAGAGTCAAACGTATCCCCTTATGAGAAGGGCCTACATACCTTCTTTCCAGGTAAGTCCTTCCCATCCTTTGTATAAAATTCTCGAATATCCACTAAAGTATGACCTTTGAATTCCCGGATAGTGACTTTTTTATTTTTGGCTAGATCGAATTGGGGGCCATCACGGTCTCCCCCAGCACCACCACCACTAGAGCCAGAGTGGTTAAAACGTCGTTTTGGAGGCATAGTTAGGATAAATAGAATAAAGATAAAAATTAATACAAATAAATAAAATAACAACTCAAAAGTGGAAGATGAATTGGGTACTATATGAAAGGATTGGAATGGATAACTCTCTCAAATAATTCATTTTCCTTGCCATCGCCCAAATATAAACAAATAACGCGTTATAGTGATAATGTCCAGATATCTTTTTACAGTTATTCACGTGATACTCGCTCAATTACGTAATCAATCAGTAATTCGTGAACACCCGCTCAATAGTGACCAGTCTCCTGTCCTCATCCATATCTTTCCGTACACACTCTAGATTGTCATTGTTTCCCTCCTTGTTTGGTGGCTCTTGGGATTGTGTCTTTTTTTATTCAATCTCAAATGGTACCCCCTCCGTTCTCAGATACATACCACGTTAGAAGAGTGGCCGAATCAAGCTCTAAACCATGCTTAATATGTTACAAACCCACATCAGTAGTTCTTCTGTCAGAAGACGGCAAAGCAGATTTTTTTTATGTTTGTGAATCTCATCTCAAGGATGCTAGTTTTGCAACTCCAAAAATAGACCCAGAAGTCGAATCTGCTAAAGAAAAACAAAAACAGCTTGCTGCTGAGATTGAGTTTCTTAAAAAGAAATGGGAATCAAAAGAGAAGAAGAAGGAAAAGAAAAAGGACAAGGAAAAGGATGATGATGAAGATAAAGATAACTCAAAGGACAAAAAGGATGAAAAAGACAACGAAATGAAGCCACTTGAGGAACAAAAGAAAACTCAGGATTCTATTGTGGACCGTTCTCCTCGGGTATTTGTGTTGAATAGAACCATTTATAATATGAGAATCGAATCCTGGAGAAATGCTCAACGATCTAAACAAACCCTGAAATTGTTGAAGAACACTGCATTATTTCCGAAAGTCCCAACTAATATACGTGGCGGGACTACAACTTCAAATACAGCATCAAATGAATCAGGAGGACCAGATTCTTCTTAGTGTTTTGATTTTAGGGGCTGTCTATTGAGATTGTGACTTGTATCTTCTTAGTGTTTTGATTTTAGGGGCTGTCTATTGAGATTGTGACTTGTATCTTCTTAGTGTTTTGATTTTAGGGGCTGTCTATTGAGATTGTGACTTGCATCTTCTAACGCTAGCCTTGAAGTCCCACTCCTCAAGCTCGTAACCAAGGATAGAATTGAAGAGTAACTATTTGAGAAGTGTCAAGTAGCAGCTTGTCTCGTGTGAATTCGGCTCAGTAATCAGGTCAGGGGTAGTGCCGGCCACCGGAGGCATACATGACAAACACTAGAACAGTAAACTGATTTTTCGATGGCTAGAATCAAGCCGTCTTGGTCTATTCATCTGCCCCCTTGTAATTGCTGATATATACAGCTATCTCCTAGTATATTCGGAATATGTTACACTTTGTTTAAATTCATTAATCTACTGTATGTAATTGTTTTAATCACTAATGATTATTAAGAGCCTGTTCACAGACCCAAGCTTCCCATTTTGCTATTCGCCCAGCCTTAACACTACCATCAAGGACAATGACCTGACTTTCAAGTTGAGTAAAGTCAAAATCATGACCATCTAATCCAATAAAACCTCCATTATTATTATCATCAGTATCACTAGAAACTTCTTGACCTTGAGCATTAATCTTGACTTCTCCTACACTTTGTTCTCTGGAATTTCGTAACTGATTGATCTCGGTCTCTAGTAAAGTTTTCAATCTTCCACTAGAAACAACATTGAATACATCAGACTTATTTGAAGCAACTAAAATATTTACACCTCCCGCACGCTTTTCTGTTTGTTGAAGTAATTTATAAAGTCCACTGGCAGCTTGAGATATACCTTTTTGTCCACTAGCTGCATCCACCATATAGATAATTCCTATTAGATTCCTTCGATGAGCATTGATCTCGTTACTAGTCAAATACCACAATTTAGGATGGCCTGGTAAATCTACTAATGCATATTCAGTATTCACAGGTTCATCTGATCCAAATGGTAATCTCAAATGTTCAAATCTATTGATCGTCTGAGAGGTCACCGTACTATCAGGGACCTTCCCCGTGGACCATTGAAGGAATAGACTTGTTTTACCAGAATAGGCAGGTCCTACAATAAGAAACGTAGGCTTTCCTGAGGACTTTCTACTTGAACCGATAGAACCATTGTTAATAAATATAAATAATGTTATTATTACAATCACCAATAGACCCAAGGTGATAGTTAATAACACCTTATTCTCCAATATAAGGGACTGATTGAAGAAGCTCATCATGTCATTAAAAAACGAATTGAACGACAACTAACGCTATACCAACTATTATTAGAAACTAACTGGCAATTATCAATTATATCAATTATATCAATTATATCAATCTCCACTAGTCAAGTCCTTCATTCATCTGTTTGATCTGGCCTGATCTGACCACTCTAGCTGGCATCCCGTGTTCTCTCGAATTATTATCTCAACATTCAAGCCGCATGGAAATGAACTCATGAGCCTCATGAGGCGCCGTCATAAACAGTACAGCGCTACTGAGTAAGAAGGTATATAAATTTATCACTAGCCGGACAATTCAAGAAAAGCCGAGGATCCTCAGTCTAAAGAGAGAAACATATATAATTTTAAGAGCCCAGCCTCGTGTTCATGCCTCCACTGGGGGAGGTCTTCCTCCTTCCCGTTCATCTGTCCTCTCCTCATCGACTTTGGCTGTGGATATGAATGAAGCTAATTTTGAGGGGCAAGGTAATAATAGTAACTGAAATAGGGTCTACCGGCCCTGGTATAACCAATCTTTTAATCTGGAAGAGACGGACAGATGGAGAGAATGTCCATTCCCCCCTGAAGATCAAGTGCACGTAAAGATAGAACGATCGGCATGATTACATGCGGCGTATAACGTGATGATTATGTCATCTGAAAAATAAAAGAGTCATTGTCGTTCATATAAATATCAGCATCAGCTAGTCTAATGTTTCGAAACTATTTGTATTGAGTTTTTCTAAGGTTTTGGTGATTTTCAAAATGTCGACTTTCGGAACTTATTTTAGAGTTACAACATATGGCGAGAGTCATTGTAAATCTGTGGGATGCATTGTGGATGGTGTCCCTCCTGGCTTGGAACTCACAGAAGACGATATCCAACCTCAGTTAAGCCGAAGAAGACCTGGCCAAAGTAAACTCTCCACTCCAGTAAGTGATCAGTGTTGCGTCCTGTAGCTTTATGCTTCCCGCAGTTCGGGCCCTATACCTAAATCTTACTTCTCTCGAGTCATTTATTTCAGACCCATGAGTAGAAAACCTCCGCTTAGCTCCCTCGCAAAATGATGCTCTATCATATGTTAAGGGGTTAGCTGGATTGCAGATCGACTTTTT
Organism: Sugiyamaella castrensis; assembly: GCA_030583505.1. NCBI lineage: Eukaryota > Fungi > Ascomycota > Dipodascomycetes > Dipodascales > Trichomonascaceae > Sugiyamaella > Sugiyamaella castrensis. The sequence continues at coordinate 93,410 of JAJMIF010000070.1, forward strand.
TAATTTTTTATTCAAACTAACTCTATGTTTTTTTTGTAGCGAAATGAAGCAGATGCTGTCGAAATTCAATCTGGTACGGAATTTGGGAAAACCTTAGGAACTACTATTGGAATGATTGTGAAAAATAAGGACCAGAGACCTCATGATTACTCTGAAACCGATGTTTACCCTCGACCCTCTCATGCAGATTATACTTATTTAACAAAATACGGTATTAAAGCTTCCTCTGGTGGTGGCCGTTCGTCTGCTCGTGAAACTATTGGAAGAGTAGCTGCAGGAGCCATTGCTGAAAAGTTTTTGAAATTAGCCAATGGGGTGGAAATTGTAGCCTTTGTTAGTGCAGTTGGATCTGTGTCAATAGACCGCGATCCTAAGTCAAAGAAATTTCATGAAACGTTGTCAACGATTACTCGAGAACAAGTAGATGAAGCTGGTCCTATTCGTTGTCCCGATCCCGAAGTTGCTGAAAAAATGGTAAAAATTGTTGAGCAACATCGTGATGCTAAAGATTCAATTGGGGGCATTGTAACATGTGTGGTAAGAAACCTTCCTGTAGGTTTAGGAGAACCAGTTTTTGATAAACTTGAAGCGTTATTAGCACATGCAATGCTCTCTATTCCTGCCACTAAAGGCTTTGAGATTGGGTCTGGATTCGCTGGTACTACCATTTCTGGTTCTGAACATAATGATCCATTCTACGTTGATGAAAATGGTCGATTCAGAACTTCCACTAATTATTCTGGTGGTATTCAAGGTGGTATTTCTAATGGAGAGAATATTTATTTTAATGTAGCTTTCAAATCACCTGCTACTATTAGTCAACAGCAACAGACTAGCTCTTACGATGGAGTTTCTGGTATACTTGAAGCTAGAGGTCGACATGATCCGAATGTGGTTCCTCGTGCTGTACCTATTGTTGAAGCTATGACGGCCCTTGTTCTGGCTGATACTTTACTTTTACAAAAGGCTCGAGAAGGTGCTATTAGTATTATCAACCCCCAGAAGACTGAGAAGAAAAACGGCCATCGTTCGAGCGAGGATGACATTCATCAACAGGCTAAAGCAAGAAAGATTGAAGATTAAGTAAACATGTAGATAGTAAGCGAAACTTAATAAACCTGTATGATGAAACAGTGTTGGAGTTAATAAATATTATAAACACCAGCAGTGGTCTGTTGATATGTTTTCCATCTCCGGTATAGTTAGAACTTGACCCTCGTCAGTCTCCGGCGGGTAGAATTCCGTCCCGTAGCCGATGGGAGCAAAGATGGTGAGCGATTATTATGGTATCGAGACTGAAGTGAGATTGTTGAGGTTTAGAATTAGTAATAGATGGTTGAAATGAATGAAGAGATGAAGAATGATAGTCTCAAGGAGCAGAAATAGAAGAAAGTGAAAATCAAAACATAGAAGTAGAGATAGAGATAGAGATACAAAATGTACTAGCCATAACCTCCAAAATAAGAGAAGTCATGGAAAGAGAAAAGATGGGATATTCAGTTACAAAGTAAAGTAATTACCAATAAAAATGAGCTTCAGAAAGATTGATTAAAGAATCAAAAGAAGTTAAAGTGTCGAGATAAAGAAAATATTTCTAGTCAAAAGAACAACATAAACTGACTGAAAGAAAGAAAGCAACCGATTTGAATGATAAAAGAGATGAACCAATTAAACCTGAAAAGATTCATTCGAAATAATACTGAGAGTTCAAATTTGGTGTTCAAAACAATAGATGTGTGTTTACAACATACCACATTAAGGCGCCTAAACAACAGAAGTATCAGTATGTAACGGCCACTAAAATGGATTTCATGCTAAAACATGTACTTTTTTTTTTGCTAATAACAAAATCCATCATGCAGGTGTAAAGATGCGAGATACACTCTATTTTTTTAAAAAAAGCAACCACTAATCACGTGACTGATATCTGTCGAAGAATCGTCGCTGTCAATAATAAATTCCATATACTGCGCTATCGATGTCCTTATCCCCACGGATTATTTCTATATTCCTCTAATGTCTAGTTAACTTTCTCCTTTCATATCCTGACTCTGAAGTCTACTCTAATTGTTAAATTGTCGTCCCTTGCGTATAACTTCTCCTTATGCAGGGTCCAAAGCCCTTATCTTTGTGCAGGGTACTCAACCACAGTCAACCGGATTGAAAAGGGAATATTATGGAAACCTTACTGGATAAACGAAATGTTTTCGAACCAAATAAAAGGAGGCAAAATATTCCATCATCTAACGATGCTGACGTTACAATCGAGAAGCTCGAGTACTTTTTAGATTAATACTTAGCCTTGGATATAACTATAGAAATGAGTGGTATCGATGTCCAAGTATCATATTAAATGGTATTTTTATCACCCTATAATAGGGTACCATGTAAATATGGTATTTGCTGCATGTTTTTTACCACCCATACTGTTATTTCAAATTCCATATTTATTGATTGATTGATTGATAATCATTTATTGTCTATGTAAGCTATCTATAGCCAGCGACACTAATATATCTTATTTAACTATCCCTAGAGGATAAGCCTTCACTAAATTCGGTTTGCTTAAGAATCCTGATGCTCCACTACTATAAAAACCCCATGGGAAAAATTGAATGAAAACAACCTGTTCTGCACAGTGGGTCAACC